>SNQJ01S0053106.1:0-23306 GCA_010110895.2 Picea sitchensis
ATGTGTTAGTTTAGATAGATTTGAAAGAAATTCAGTGTCCACGTTAAGCATTTTTCTGTCTAGGGTTAAGGTCAAGCCTTAGAGGTGATCTACCTGTCCACAGGGAGATTTTCCTACAACACTCCTTGGGGCACATTCATGTATGCCAAAATGTCGTTCGGACTAATGAATGCAGGAGCAACATTTAAATGAGCCATGGACATAGCCTTCATCGGAGAGAGAGATCAGTTTGTGGTGATCTAGCTGGATGACATCACAGTCTTATCCAGGTCTGATAAAGAGCATTGCTATCACTTACGAAAAGTTTTCTCGAAATGCCATAGGTTTGGTCTTTCCCTAAATCCCAAGAAATATTTGTTTTCTATGATGGAGGGAAAGTTGTTAGGCCATATAGTATCAGCAAAAGGAGTGAGAATTGATTCCAACAAAGTAGAGGTAATTCAGACCCTATCACTTCCCAGGTCTAAGAAAGAAGTCCAGGCCTTCTTAGGAAAGATTAACTTTCTGAGGAGGTTCATCTCAAATTTTGTTGAACTGGTGAAACACATCACAGCCATGCTCAGAAAGGGAAATGAAGTGAAATGGACCGCTAAACCCAGGGAATATTTTGTCCAAATAAAAAGGGCATTGACTGAGGCACATGTGCTGATCAGTCTTGACTATTCCAAAGACTTCCTAGTTTTTTATTTCGCTTCTTTTGATACAGTAGCAAAGGTCTTATTGCAGAAAAATAAGGAAGGACGAGAGAAAACCATTTCCTTCTTTAGTAAAGCATTGATAGATGTAGAAATCAGGTATGAAATCATGGAGAAACAGGCCTATGCCTTGGTGAAATATCTCAAAGCTTTCAGAGTCTATGTCTTGCACTCAAGAGTGACTGCATATGTTCCTTCAAACTCTGTGAAGGACATCCTTGTACAGCCTGACATAGATGGGAGAAGAGGTAAATGGATTGCTAAGATCCTTGAGTTTGACCTGGAAATAAAGCCCACCAAGTTGGTTAGGGGCAGGGTTTAGCCAAGCTACTGGTTGAATCCAGTTGCAGAGCCTTGGGGGTTAGTTAAATCAATACTTGCTCAGGAACTCAGCAAGATGAGTTTCCCAGCCAAATCTCTCAAGACGACTCACCACTAATAGAATGCGCCTGGTATAGAGACATTTTGTACTTTTTGCAGGAGTTGAAGCCCCTTCATGGAATGGGTAAAAGTAAAGCAAGATCTTTAAAACTCAAGGCGGTCAAATATTTCCTCATTGGCCAAGTCTTGTACTAGAGAGACCCTCTAGGGGTGTTGCTGAGGTGTTTGAACCCACAAGAATCCCAGAAGGTCATATTTGAATTCCATAGTGGCCTTTGTGGAGGACATTATTTTTGGAAGACCACTGCTCACAAAATTCTCAGAGTTGGGTACTATTGGCCCACTTTATTCACCGATGTCTTCAGAGAAGTCAGAACTTGCATCAAATGTCAAAGGTTCTTAGGAAAGAAACAGCTTAGACCACTGCCACTAAATCCTGTAGTAGCTTCATCACCTTTTCAATAGTGGGGGCTGGACTTCATCGGAGAAATCCATCCTCCCTCAAGTGGCCAACACAGATGGATCCTGACTGCAACAGACTATTTCACCAAGTGGATAGAAGCTGCCCCCACCAGAAGTGCATCACACAAAGTAATTAATGACTTCATGGAGGATATCATATCCAGATTTGGTTGTCCCAGCAAGATTGTCACTGATAATGCTACTTCGTTAAAATCTGAGCCTCTGTTTAAGTTCTGTGAGCAGTTCGAGATCTCACTAATTCACTCCACCCCCTATTATCCTCAAGGAAATGGACCGGCAGAATCTTCCAATAAAATCCTAATAAAGCTCATTAAAATATTATTGGAAGACAGTAAGAGGGCTTGGGATTCAAAGCTCAAATTTTCTCTATGGGCCGATCGAGTGACAACGAAGAAGTCCTTGGGCACCTCGCCTTTTCAGTTGGTTTACAGAACAGAGGCAGTTTTTCCCACTCATCTCGCCTTACCCATAGCAAAGTTCTTTCAAAATTATGAAGGAGAGCTAGATCATATGGTCAAAAGGATTCATCAGATGGTGGAAGTAAAAAATATCAGGGAATAGGTCATGGACGCAGCTCCTAGTCATCAACAGAAGGTCAAATAGGCCTTTGAAAGGAAGGTCAAGAAGAAGGAGTTTGAGATCAGGGATTTGGTGCTTAAGTGGGATGCGCGTAGATAGGATAAGGGAAAACACAACAAGTTTGATGCCCTATGGATCGAGCCCCAAAATATCTGAGGTTTTCTCAAATAACACATACAGGTTGTAGGATTTGGAGGGTGAGGAGGTTTTTAACAGCCCAGTAAATGGGCATTTTCTGAAGAAATGTTTTGTTTGAGCCTTAGACGGCTCCTTTGTTTGTAAATATTGTCCTTTGGTTCTTTGTTTATTTTTATTTTTATTTTTTGGCTTAGTAAATGACTCCATATCCCAATAGCAGGGCATTGAAGCTACAAATGAGTTCTTAGATCATCACAGGGATGACTCTACCCCCCATGGATCCTAATGTTAACATTAATTCTTGATTAAGAGGGGTGGGTTGTTTTCTCTCCTTTGAGCTTGTAGCCCAAGCTGCAAAGAAGTAGGCCTAAAAGTTCAACAAAGGCATTTTTTCCAAGGATGCGGCCGTGAGTACACCGTGTAGTGCATAAAATCTCAATTTTGAGCTTAAAATGTTAATAGATGCACGAACCAGTGTCCGACAGTGAGGATCAATCGATGAAGCAAATCGTCGGTCGGTGGATATTTGTGGCCGACGGAATTATGCCATGTTTAGCACAGGAATTGGGCCTGCAATCTCGTCGAAATGATCCAAGTTGTCCATCCCAGAGGATCATGTGGCGCACGATCAGGCTCTATCGTAGCTTTGCCCATTGCGACCATGAAGCACTTTTTCTTTGTAGATGGGATACCCTAAATGCGAAGTGTCGAAGGCATCCAGGATTCATGCCCACAGTATCACCGAAGAAGTTTAGGGTCGTTTGATCAAGGAGGGACACATGGTGCACGATTAGGCTCTATCAACACTTTTCCCATCATGACTTTGAAGAGCAAGGATCAACTCCCTCCCATCCACAAAACGTGAAGTGCCGAAGGTGTCCGAGATTTCGGCCCACAATATCGTCGAAGAAGTTCAGGGCCATTCGATCAAGGAGGGACATGTGGCGCACAATTGGGCTCTATCGCCACTTCGCCCATCGTGACTTTGAAGAGCAAGGATCATCTCCCTCCCATCCACAAAATGCAAAGTGCTGAAGGCGTCCAGGATTCAGGCCCACAATATCGTCGAAGAAGTTCAAGGTCGTCCGATCAAGGAGGGACATGTGGCGCATGATTGGGCTCTATCGCCACTTCACCCATCATGACTTTGAAGAGCAAGGATCAACTCCCTCCCATCCATGAAACGTGAAGTGTCGAAGGCACCTCTGGGTGCTGGCCCACGGTCATAGCACTGGGTCGTATGGAAAGGGACAAAGAAGATGAGGGACGTGGAGCCAATGTGTTCAAGGAAAAATGATCGTGGCCATTAGTTTTAAAGCCGATCCAATCGTTGATCCTGGAAGGCCGTTTCACGAGATTGGGCACCAAGAAATTTGAAGGCAGGGGAAGAAGAAATCCCCGAAAGAAGAAATGTCAAAGTGCCCTTGGAGAGAGGTGCCAGGTCATGGCCCTGGGTTACATTGAGGGCGGTGCCAGAGGAAAGGGAGGCTAGCCTTCAAGCCTTAGAGAGTAGGCATGGTCTTCTCCTGAGGGTATCGTCTCAACCACTCTCTGGGGAATCAGTTAATGAAAATCGAGCAGGTAGGTGAAACCTCAGCTCGAGCCATAAATGGAAGGTATGAGAGGCTTGGAGAAATCAGCCCATGGTGCCCTTGTGTTCAGGTCCCCCCCCTGCAAGATCCATGTTGAGTTAAGGTGGCATTTGACTAAGTATTTCTGTCCAGGTTTGACTAAAAATATGCCACACCTTGGAGGTTCGAGCATGCCTCTGTTGAGTAAATTTTTCTAAGTATATATACTCATTTTTTCTATTTTTGTAAGCATCAATGGTAGAGCAAAGCTCCCGATTATAAAGTTTTAATAGACGATCTAGTTCTCTGGTTGTGTATCTGTATGTGAGATTTCTTGTTTTATAACATATAGTTTCTTATCCCATCTAGTTTCATCTCATACTGAGAGAGTTCATGATCGATTGATTCACGTGAATTACTGTGACTATGTTAAGATAAAGGATTTATTATAACACCGTTATATTCTCCAGTGTTGCCTACATTTGAGCGTAAGAAGTTCTCACATTCAAGTTTTTCTTCTACAAGTTGTTAGAAGCTCGATGCCTACAACAACCCTCAGCTTTTCCTCACAGAAGTCTTCCTCCTATTCACCCTTACTACAACTCACTGTCTAAAGTTTAACTAAGACCTCACCTACATGTGCATGTCCAGCCTAGTTTCAGAGTTAGAATGATATTGTTCTAAGTTTTCTTCCACTTGATCACCCTCTATAAACAAATCGTGACATAAACTGATGGGCATCCGGATCTGCTCCTACTGCAATCCGGGAGTGACTTCCAATGCCAACACAGTGGTTAAACTGTTCTGAAGGCAACCTACTATGATACCAATTGTTGATACTGAGAGGGGGGTGAATTAGATCAAGTACAATTTAAAACCTTTTTCAACTTATACTTAAACCATTCAACTATATCCAATGAGCAATGAACAATAGTATAAGAGTTACACAATTACACCACAATACACCATGCACAATATATGAGAAATAATCAATAGTTATTGTTCAAGGGAAGTAATGACTTCCAAAGGTAGCTACAGCTTCCAAATGTAAAGGGAGGTGTTGAAACAGTTCTTAAATTTTTTATCCCTAAGGCCTAAATTTTCTTTTTTCGGGTTTCGGCTTTTCACAAAACATGAGTTTCGTTATCAATCCCAAACACACGGCACCTTTTTCTCAAAGAATTTAATTATTTGGATAATAAAAGGAAAAACGGCTTAAAAGAATTATAATAAATCCTGACGCCTTTTCTATGAAATTATTTTAATCATGATAAGTTTTAAAACTAACGGATTTAAGGTTAAGCTTGAAGAATTTTTGGGATTCAGGATTTGCTGAAAACATATTTTTTGATACAAATCGAATCGCGAAATCCCAATCCCCGATTTCCAAAAACGTTGAAGTCTTAGTTAAAACATGGATTAATTAATTCTCTAATGTGAAAGGTTAAGGATTAAGATAATCATGTTGCAATTTCGGGATTCACGGTTCGGTGATAACACATCTCCTGTCATCATGATTCTTGAAATCCTGAATCATGAAACCCCGATCCATAGTTCGTGTTTAAATCAAACTAATTCAGTTTTGGCCTTAATCGTGATTAGTTAGTTAATTAAGATGAGTTTAAGTATTGTCTTTAAAAAACCCTTCACGATTTCGCGATTTCAGAGATCGGATTTCATCGATGACATACTTCTCCTGTCATCATGATCCCCGAAATCCCGAAAACGTTTAATATCAATTAATTACTTCGCTAAAATGTTTTAAGTCAATTAACACATCACGATTTCATGATTTTGGAGATCAGATTTCATCGATGACATACTTCTCGACATCATGATTTCCGAAATCCGGAAAAACAAAGTTTTCAGTCTTAATCTATGATTAGCACTAATTAACCTTTTTTTCAAAACAGGATTAATGATAATCATTCTTTCTAAGTTTTCGTTCATGTTTCGCTTTCCGATTAAATAAAGTGTCTCGAGTTTTCTTTAAAAATATGAAGGTGCCTAAATACGGACATTAAATGCATATCTCAGAAATATATCTTCCGTATTAAATTCCTTGAATTCATGTCAGCTATGTCAATTCCGTCAATTTTAAAAGTATTCAAAGTGAGCATTTTAATGTCTGTTTTTTTATTTCATCAAGTGCAAGAAACACTTAGCTGAGCTCGTTCATTCATTTTCTGTAACAGGTTTTCAATTTAACGTAAAGTCATGGAACCGAAAAAGGCACTGAAGAAGAGAGAAGATACACAGGAAGGAGATATCATCTCTGACACCACACCACACGCTCTAGACTCCATTAAATATTGGACTCAAATCTCTGAATTTTTGGAATATGAACTCCAGAATGCTCATCTTGATTCTGAGAATCATTGTCAGGACATAGCTGAGTCAGAGATTCATAAGATCGTTGCGCACCTGTGGCTCATGGCATACAATGATATGATCAGTTGGGCCCTGGAAAAGGTCAATATCCCGACGAGGAGAATATTAAACGATCAAGGAGTTATCATCAACTCATTCAGGCCAGAACATATACAAGTAATGTATAAACTCTCGCCAAATCCTAAACATACTTTTAATGCCAAATTTTTAGTAGAGTTTCAGAGGAAAGAATGCATTGAGGCAGACTGGACATATCCTGATATGATTAGAGAATGGGTGAGGTGTCCGACAAAGTTTAGATCTGATGCTCATGGGATTTACACTACAACATCCTTGAATGAATACATGGTATATGTAGTTATTATCCTATGTAGACTTTTCGGGAGAAAAGATCCCTGTCGTTTTCATGGAGATTGGGTGCCCTTTTTAGAAGAATCTTTAGAAGGGAATTCTTTTAACTGGCATAAGATTTTTTCAGATAACCTAACACAAGAAATATCAAACTAGAAAGCAGCAAAATCAAAGGGACAACCAACAACCTTTTACATGTCAGCAGAAATTATGGATGCAATCTGTTATGTGACTCCTTTTCCCTTAATGAATTGGAGTTGGAACATTTCCTATCCAGAACCCATTCATAAATATCACTCATCCCTTTTGGAAGAAAATGCTAAGGATGCATTTTATGAGGTTTTCCATTTTATTATAATTCTGATGCATAAAATATTTTTTGGATGTGAACCCCCTCACATTTATAATGCAATCACAAAAAATCTTAAATCAATTGCCAATTGGTTTATTGAGGAGAATTTTTCCTACATTAGGGTTTACAGTTGTTCCATTCCCCCTCATGCACTCCCTAAATTCCTACCGGACAAATTGGTGTGCAAGGAGGTAGCCCATTAGAGAGTAAAGGGAAGCATTGGATTAGAACTAAAAGCAGCTCAGAAGAAGTCATGGCCAACTTTTCCTATACATATTGGGAAGTTTTCTTTATTAAATCTAGGCCATTCTAAGGTAGAGGTTGAATCATTAGAAGAAGTGAAATTAGTAGATATTGAGCACATAAAGTATGACCCCTATCAAATAATAAGCATGCATTTTATACATTGTAATCTAAAGGCCTATGAACATGAAACATCTATCTATGATGATGTATTCAAGGATGTTAAATCCTATGAAGAAGTACTGAAAAGAGTACAAGCCATGCCACCTGACTCACAGACTAGATTCACGTCATTCTAGGGCCATAGGCGAAGTTTACCACCCAAGAGTTTACAGGGTGAAGTTTCGACCACACCTATAGAGTAGGAAGGGCCTCCCCCAGGGTTTGAAACAAATACACAGGACAAAGAAAATCCCAAAGGAAAGATGAAGGATACTGAGATTCCTTCCCAAGACACAGAGGGTTCCCAGACAAAAGAATCAGATATAGGGAAGGGAAAAGAGCTGGAAACACCCCTAGAAATACCTAAGGATGTTCCAGAAAAGACAGGAGGAACATCATCAATAGAGCTCAGAAGTCCCATCACTTCCTTAACCCCATTGCAGTCAACTTATGGAAACCCCCACGAAGGAGCTCTGTATGTCAGTGATCTAGATCCAATTTCAAGGGATGAGATCCCTCCATCAGATTATTTTTTCAGTAAAAAGAGAAGAGAAATCTTGAAATAGGAAATTCATCCGAGAGGAGAGGGGATGATTAAAAAACATAGGGTCATTATAGATGGAAAGAAGCTTAAAGATGGAGAATTTGCTACAGAGTTACCAGGTACGATGGGTGCTATAGCATCAACAAATATATATTATGTTGGCATTTTAACAACCATGCTCGAACAAAAAGACCAAACAATAACTCAACTACAAGACAAATTGAAAGAAACTGAGAGAAATATCAGTTGGGGAATACAAAAGGGTCTAGAACAAGCTAGACTAAAAGATATTCAAGAATTTCAGAAAATGAAAACAGACTTAGAAGAGGAAAAATAGATAATACAGGTCACATAGGCACAGGTCCAAAAGCAGGAAGAAGAAAATAAACAATTACAAGATAAAATTAGTTCTATTACTAATCAAGTAGTAGAACTTGAAATTTTCAGGGCACAAGCATTGGGAATACATCTGAAAATAGAAGAAGAACATCAGAAAGTGTTTTTGAATCTGGAAGTAGTCAAGAATTACTTTCAAGAAACAAATAAATCCTTGGAGAATGTTTTCCAGAAGGAAAGGGAAGCGAAAGCGGCTAGAACGACTTTCCAAAAGGCAGTAGCCCTCTCAACAAAGGAATAAGTCGGAAGGATTCATAAATTATCCATTTCAGAACAGGTTAAAGGAGACGTAATACTTAAAGTGTGGGAAGCAGACCTGGCTGAATATAAAAGAATAACCAGAGATGCCAAACCAGAGATGCCAATGATGATTGCCAGAGAATTTTTTATCTCTTAGAAAGGACTTCATTGAATATTGGAAAAAATGATTGTCCCAGATTATTAGGTGAGATTAACATTGCCAAGCACCAGCTAAGGTTCAAAGAAGAGCTAGAGGAAATGAATATAGAGATCTCAAAAATTAAATTAATCAATATCATAGAAATCAATAAATGGATGGTGACACCAAACCTAAAGTTGCAAACTATTAAGTTCAAAGGGAAGATGATAGAAGATCGTTTGCCTGAATTACAAAAAAGATTCTTCATGTTCGAAGCAAAAGAGATACCAGACGCTCCCAAAGATTTTGTGAATTTTTTGGGAAAGTGTGTTCATTGTCTTGAGGCAGAGAAAGGAAGTTCATCAACACAAACGTAAAAGAATTTTTTTAAATATTTTCATCATTAGAAATTAGAAAAGAAATGTAAACGGTTGACATTATTCATATATGTAACCGTAATCTTAGGAAGTTGGTTAATCACCAACGAGAAAATATTTGATGAAGATGTATAAATGTATTTTCAAAATACTGAGAAAAGGCTTTTGATTTTTTGGAGAGATCCGATTGTATTAACAGTTTTCCAATCCATCATAATATATGATACAGACGAGATTCTGAATCCTTCCAATTTGTAGCTATGTGTTCTTCAACCCTGTTTACTATACTTTATTATGTTTTTCTTTCAATGTTTTTCTAATGAATAATCAATTTGAAGTTATCTGTAAACATCTTTTATAGTTCAGATTGATTTGGATATCAAATTATTTACATCTTTTCCTCTGAAATTGCTATCAGTGATTTTAAGACCTGTGAATCATTTGAACCTTAATACTTAAATTTTCATTAGAAATCTTGTTTTCCTTCTTTATTACCTGTTACAATATGAGATTCTTTCTTGATTAAAGCCTCATATTTTTTCAGTAGTACTTCTTTGTTATTTTATAATTCTCAAATTGTTGCAAATCCAGGAAACGACCTCGAATGTATTTATGTTAGTGTTTTGAATTTCAAAGCCGTTTTTCCTATTCTCATCTCTTAAAAGTTTGAAGTGACATTTGATTAAATTCTTTCACAATTAAATAAAATCTTATTCTCCATGACTATCCCAAATATCAAACAACCTAACATTGAACCTGGCCTTCAAGATCAAACCAGTATTGCTTTGAACCTATTTAATAGCATCCTACAAACAACAACTAACCGGGTCAAATTAGAACATTCATGGGCTGCTATTGAGAGAGATATTAGCATCCAAGAACAACGGGAAGCTAGACAGAGACAATTGAGAAATTGATTCTGCTTCACCCTTCCTCTTCAATTCTTATCCTCAAGTTATTCCTTTTTTACCTTTACGGATGCCTTGAGGGTATACTTTACAGCCTTAAAGTATAAAATCAGGAACAACATCTTTTTGGCGTCGTTGCCGAGGAACGAAGAAACAAATATTTTCCCTGGGAAGAAAGACATTGATATCTTCTATCTTTGATAGTGAACAAGGATAGAAAACCTTCTAAGTCTACTAGTATTTTTCACTTGGTGACTCCATGATAACTAAACTGGCTATTAGCTGAAAGAAGACCAGAAAAAACCTGGACAGCAAGCAGACCTCGCCAGTCTCCGATACGGAAAAGATTTTAAAATCAAGAAAATCACTTAAACAAGTCTTTTTACCCATACATACTATATTTCAACCTAACTTTACGCTCTTAAACATTTCAGAAACTCTTGAAAGATATGTTTCACTTCCCCTCTCATATGATACATTCTCTTTTCTTGAGGTTTCCTCCCTAGATTTCTGAGAATCTTCTCCTCACACATTCTGAGCTTCAGCCTCAAATATAACCATGGCTTCATAAGGAGGTGCTGGAGCTGGAGGTGGTGCCCCTGGAGGACCAACGGGTGGTCAAGTACCGCTTCCTGGAATCTTCACTAAAGTAGCTGCTAGATATGCTCCCCTTGTCCTTCCCGTTCCTCTACATGATCTCCCTGAAAATTATATAAAAAGTCTTCCAAAATTTACAAGGGAAGGGGATCTGACTGCCCAAGAACATATAAACTTTTTCGACCAATTTGCTGACATCCTCGGAATAGAACACAAAGATGTCTATTCTAGACTTTTCATTCAGACTTTCGAAGGACAGGTGAGGACCTGGTTCTGATACTTAGCAGCTGGATCTTTAAGATCTTATGAAGAACTTGAAACTGATTTTATTAGACAATGGGGAGAAAGGAAGGACCACCTCTACTACTTGACTGAATTTGGAGCCCTTAGAAAGAAAAACTCTGAATCAGTTGTAGAATTCACACAAAGGTTCAACAAGTTGTATAATAAAATTCCGGTTGAGGTTAAACCTTCACAACCCGCAACAAAGGTGACTTTTGCTGGCACTTTTGATCCCTACTTCGCCTTATTATTGAGAGAAAGAAGATCAACAGATCTCACAAAAATGCAGGATGATGCGCTTGAGATTGAATCAAACATGATGGCATCAGGGAAATTAAAAGCAAAAATAGAAACTGGAAACAAAGAAAATAGGAAATTCAAAGAACAAGGTGGATCTTCAGGATCGGGGAAATCCTCAGGAGATAGAATAGATGATATGGCAAGGTTAATTAGAGAAATTTCAAACAAGATCTCAAAAATGGAACTAGAGAAATCGAAAAGAGATAATTTCCCCAGGAAAGATTTTAGAAGAAATCCTGATCCTCAGGTCCCGCAGAAAATAATTAAAAATGAAGACCAAAAAATTCCAACCCCCTTCAAAAGTGAAAACTTCATTGGAGAGGAAGATCTAGGAGATTCTGAAGAGATCGATGAGGATATTAATAATCTTGGCGATGATAATAAATCACCTTATTTATCGAGACAAGATTACGAAAGATCCTTCAATAAAGAAATTACATTGGAAGACAATGTTAGCAACAATATGTCTGAATATTTCACCTATCAAGATATTGCAGATGATATCATAGAAAAACTACAGGGAAAATATAATTTAAGACAAAGGAACAAAAGTTTCCCAACTGTTTCGACAAAAAAGATCTTTCCAAGAGGTGAAACCGATGAGGTGACTCCAAAAGTTGTTGATAAACAACCTGCAAAAAAACACACAGTTGATATGGAACCTGTCCAGTCAGAGCCAGTAGAAACACTATCTGTGAAGACACAAGCTCCTGTAAATGAAAACAAGTCCACATCACAAAGAAAATATGAAAAGAAAGGAATGGAGACCCCAAATATAGAAAAGGACAAGGCCCTAGGAAATTTTAATTTGGAAAACGAAATAAATAAAATCAAAATTCATATTCCCATATACAGAAAACAAATCGCCAAAGATGATTAAATTTTCTGAAGATGAAAGCGAGGCCGATGTCATCAACTTAGAAGATGACAAGCCAAACATAGTCTTTGGTCCACACTTCAAAGGTGCGAGAGACACTTTGGCCCCCTTTTATATCACGTTAACCTTGTTTAACCACCTTCTCCATAATTGTATGCTGAATTCCAGAGCTTCCCACAATGTGATTCCAAAGGTAATTATGGAAAAACTTGGTCTTGAAATCACAAGGCCCTATGGTGACTTGTATTCTTTTGATTCAAGGAAAGTCAAATGCATAGGCATGATTAAATACCTAGTGGTAGGTTTGGCTCAAATACCTGCTAAAAGCATTCTTATGGATGTATTAGTCGCTGACATACCTCCAAAGTATGGTATGCTATTATCTAGGTCATGGGGTACCAAGCTTGGAGGATATCTCCAGCTAGACATGACATACGCTACAATTCCAGTTTTCGGAGGACAATACACGCGTCTTTATGGAGAGACTAGGTTGGCATTTATGGTAGGTGATTGACACAACCCAAATAATCATCCCATTTATATTGCTGACCAAGACTTAGGAAATTGTATACTATCTATTGATGACGATTTTGAAGTAGATATAGATGAAAATTGTATAGAAGAAAAAACTGAAAAAGAAGAAATAAAAAAAAATGTATATAGCACTGGTGTATGGAAAATGTATTTTGACGGTGCCTCGTCTTTCCTTAGAGCTGGAGCAGGAGCACTCCTTGTGGCTCCCGATGATCAATTTATAATCCCCTTTTCATATAGGCTTCAGTGGAATGTGGATTTTACAAACAATGTATGCGAGTATGAAGCTTTAGTGCTAGGATTAGAAGCTGCTAGGAGGATGAAAATAAAGAAACTCAAAGTCTTTGGTGATGCCATGTTAATCATAAAAAATGTGAATTGGCAGTACCAGGCCAAGCATCCTAGATTGCGGTCCTATAGGAATTGTGTCTAGGATTTAATCGAGAACTTATTCTCCTCTGTGAATGTTCATTTCATCCAAAGGTCTGAAAATCAATAGGTTGATGCTTTAGCCAAAGAAGCATCAACTTTCACACCCCCAATTGCTTTGAAATTAAAGTATCACATACAAATGAGACATCAACCTTCGATACCGAATAACATACAACATTGGCAGGTCTTTGAGTACGATGAGCAACTTCGAAAGTTTTTAGAACCATTAGTTGAATTTGCAGAAACGCACACTGATCAAGAAAATAAAAATGATCCCATTTAGATCATGCAGGAGGGGGAGGATTCTAAAGAGTTTCACGATAAAATCGTGAATCACTGAATGCTCATTCTCAAGAACAACCAAATTCCCAAGGGTCTAATTCCCTTGGAAAGACTGTTCAATCAAGATGATATCCCTTCAAAAACCACCCTACAGCCCCAACTAGAGGGGGTTGAATATTGTAACATAGGAACTAAAGAAAATCCCCGGATGGTAAAACTATCCAAATATCTATCTACAGAAAATAAAAATAAATACATGGAGTTGTTAAGAAAATACAAAGACGTTTTCACATGGTCGTATGAAGAACTGAAAACATATGACACTTCTGTGATCGAACATAAGATACCCCTGAAGCCTGGTGTCAAATATTTTAAACAAAAACTCTGACAAATCAACCCCATTTTACTACCTGTTATCGAACGAGAAGTAAAAAAACTCCTTGATGCTAAGATAATTGTACCACTGAGATATTTTGATTGGGTAGCCAATCTGGTCCTGGTTAGGAAGAAAAACAGGAAAATTAGACTATGTGTCAATTTCATAAATCTTAATAAATCCTCTCTCAAAGATAATTATCCCCTACCTAAAATGGACCATGTTCTAAAAAAAGTAGTAGGAGCTAATAGGATGTCAATGATTGACAGATTTTCAGGTTACAATCAAATTGTCGTCAATGATCACGATAAATAAAAAACAGCCTTTACCACTCTTTGGGGTACATTTATGTACGATAAAATGTCGTTTGGATTGATGAATGCAGGTGCTACTTTTCAATGTGCAATGGATAACACTTTCGTTGGAAAATGGGACAAATTTGTAGTTATCTATTTGGATGAACTTACTGTTTTTTCTAAATCGGATGAAGATCATTTGATACATCTCAAACAGACATTTGAGAAATGTCGCAGGTTTGGTCTATCCTTAAATCCTAAGAATTCTCACTTCGCTATGCAAGAAGGCAAGTTGTTGGGTCACATCGTATCTCGAGATGGAATTAGAATTGACCCTAAAAGAGTTGAAGCTATAGATACAATAGATATTCTAGGGAATGTGAAAGAAATTCAGTCATTCTTAGGAAAAATAAATTTTCTGAGAAGATTTATTCCTAACTTCATTGAAATTATGAAATTGATTACAGATATGCTCAGGAAAAACAACGAAGTGAAATGGATAGCAGAAGCTAAAGCATCCTTTTCCCATATCAAGAAGGTTATAAGCGAGGCGCTAGTACTAGCGAGCCCCGATTATCTCAAGGATTTTCTTGTTTTTTCATTTTCCTCTGAACACACACTCGCCACCGTACTCCTTCAGAAGAACGAAGAAGGTTTTGAGAAACCGATAGCCTTCTTTAGAAAAAGTCTCCGAGATGTTGAACTCAGATATAATATAATGGAAAAACAAGAATATGCTATGGTAAAAGTGTTAAAATCTTTCAGAACTTATGTTTTACATTCTAAGGTGATTGCATATGTACCCACTAGCTCTGTAAAATATATTTTGGTTCAAGCAGGCAGTGATGGCAAAAGAGGAAGTTGGCTTGCCAAAATTCAAGAGTTCAACTTGGAGGTTAAACTGACAAAATTATTAAAGGGGAAAGGCTTAGTTAAACTTTTAGCTGAATCCAATTTCAGAGCTCTTGGGATAAACAACTCTCAGGAGGAGGAAGAGTGGGTAGACGTGAATGAACTTGAGGACCAAATAACTGAAAACCGAATCGAAGAGAAATTTACGTCATCAAATTGGTACAAGGACATAGTAGCCTACTTACTGACATTGAAATTTCCAAGTGACTTGTCTCCATCCAAAGATAGAACGCTAAAGCTGCATGCAATCAAATACAGTATTTTTGAAAAATGATTATATTGGAAAGACCCGCTTTCCTTCCTCTTGGTCTGTCTGTTCGAGTCGGAAACAAAAAAGGTTATAAGTCAATTTCACGAAGGAGTATGTGGAGGACACCACGCCTGGAGAGCTATGGCATATAAAATCTTGAGGGTTGGTTATTATTGGCCCAAAATTTTCCCAGATGTCAATGCTAAGGTACGAGCTTGCAACCCTTGCCAATTTTTTGCAGGAAAACATAAAATCCCAGCGATGCCATTGGTCCTAGTTAAGACAAAAGCTCCTTTTAAGCAATGGGGACTAGATTTCATAGGTGAAATTAATCCTCATTCTAGTGCTCAACACAGATGGATCCTGACCGCTACAGACTACTTCACCAAATGGGTGGAAGCTATCCCAACAAGAAAGGCTACTGATTCGGTGGTTATAGATTTCTTAGAAGAAAATATTTTGTCTAGGTTCGATTGTTCCAGAAAGATAGTCACAGACAATGCGCAGGATTTTAAGTCTATTGCTATAGTCATCTTTTGCCAAAAATATAATATTGTGCTTGGTCATTCCACAACATACTACCCTCAGGGAAATGGTCTGGAAGAATCTTCAAACAAGAGCTTAATCAGTATAATCAAGAAAGTGCTAAACAAAAATAAAAAGTCTTGGCATGTGCATTTGAAATATGCTCTGTGGCCAAATCGGATAGGCACGAAAAAGTCTATCGGTACTTCTCCCTTCCAAATGGTATATGGAATAGATGTAGTGTTGCCTATAAACCTAGCACTCCCTGTAATGAAACTATGGAAAGATGAGAAGGAAGAATCGAATCCTCTCACAAGAAGGATAAACCAATTGATTGAAGTTCAGCAGCATAGGGTGGTAGTGGATGAAACGTTGCAGAAGTACAAGGATGACATGAAGGTGTTATTCGATCGTAAAGCCAAAGACAAAAAATTTCTCCCTAGGGATTTGGTTTTGAGATGGGATGCTCAGAAGGAGGATTTGGGAAAAAATGGTAAATTCGATCACATTTGGTACGAACCATTTAAGGTAGCATCTCCTAAAGGAAAAAATTCATTTCTACTTGAAAATTTGGATGGTAAAATTCTGAATGCCCCTGTCAACGGGCATTTTTTAAAACATTATATGGAATAATTGATTTCCAGAATTTCCACTGTATATACCATTTTGTTTTTTATTTTCATAATTTTCTTTAGAAAATCTATTTTTATTCTGTAAATAAATAAAAATAAAATAAAATTAGTTAAGTTTTCTTTTATATACTGTAAAAAAAAATAATAATAAATAAATAAATACTTTTTATATTGTCCTTTCACAGGATTCTGGCTAACAACTTGACAAGAAAAAATAGTAAATAGACAGCCTGAAAGCAGAAGATAAATTTGCCAAAAATAGGTGATAGATAGGATTTTCTGTTATTTTAAAAAGAAGAATGATAATGGTAAGGCAAAGTTATGAGTTCCAACAAAGTCCATTGTATGAAAACAAAAATTTTGTTTCAAAAAACATGCGTTGCTTATCCCATAAGCTGAATAGATAAATAAAAAGCATTTTCAATACTTAAGCCTTAAGGGTTTCACCTAAAACAAGATTAGAGATAATTGAAGTACAAATATTTAAGAGAAGAGTCCAAAGGGTTAGGTTTAATTTATAACCTCTATTTTCTGACTTACAGATCATTCAATGTTCCCTTTTTATACCCTCAGTTCTGAATCATTTGCTTTTTCGAGTTTCCGATAGAGGTAGGAGAGATTACATCTTAACTTTTGAAATCGAAAAGTAGTTCTAAATCAGTAAGACCAGTCCTCATATTTCTTATTCTCTGACTAAACGTGGTTATGCTTAGGTTGATTCTGAATCTCTTAGGTTTCTTAACAGTTTGTCTAAGGATTTAAGCTTGCTCAAAAGAAAACCCCTGAAATTAATCTTTCCCTTTTTTTCTCTACAGACTAAGGTGTTTTGATAGTTGAGAAAAGGTTGGTCTAGAGTAATCAAAACAGGTTGACAAACCTCTATAACAATTTTTTACACAGATACCACCCCTGGTATATTAAGTATCACTGATTTCCCCCGCTTCGTATTCATAAGATAAATATAAGACAGATGGTGAAAGGAAATTCATATTTGATTGCCCCCATCTAGTCCAAAAGACGATGAAAGGAAATTCATTTAAATGATTTCCCTCATCTAATATAAAGAAACAGATAACTTCACCGGGGTACTGAACAGCCCCGCTAGCAGTGAAGCAATATCTGAGTGTAAATATATAATTAACACTCGAAGCAGTGAAAGGAAATTCAGTAAAAAAGGGACAGATAACTTCACCGGGGTACTGAACATGCCCGCTGGCAGTGAAGCAATATTTGAGGTATCTGTAAGGTTGTCATACTTATTTACCACTCTACTCTAGTTACCAGTTTTTTCAAAATCGGATCTGCATCCCAAGTCTAGATAGAGCTCCCCATTTAAAAATATAAGTTTTGTTTTGATTGATGCAAGACAAAAGTCACAAATCTGTTGAGGTTCCTAATATTTCTTTGATCATCTTAATACTAACTTATTTTTAGACGAGAAGGAGAAGATTATGAAGGAGACTACAACTGAGTTTAAAATAAATAAGAACTTTGAAAAGATTTTCAGAAGTTAAAATGATTTTTTTTTTCCCTCTTTTTCCTCTTCCTTAGCAGTTTAGATAGTGATAAACCCTTGACACCATTAACCCAATGAAGGCACTAAGTCTACATGTTCTCCTCATCCCACAAGGATATGAGGTCCCCAGTTGGAGCCTATGTTGAAATAGTTCTTAAATTTTTTATCCCTAAGGCCTAAATTTTCTTTTTTCGGGTTTCTGCTTTTCACAAAACATGAGTTTCATTATCAATCTCAAACACACGACACCTTTTTCTCAAAGAATTTAATTATTTGGATAATAAAAGGAAAAAAGGCTTAAAATAATTATAAGAAATCCTGACGCCTTTTCTATGAAATTATTTTAATCATCATAAGTTTTAAAACTAATGGATTTAAGGTTAAGCTTGAAGAATTTTCGGGATTCGAGGTTTGCTGAAAACATATTTTTCGATACAAATCGAATTGCGAAATCCCGATCCCCGATTTCCAGAAATGTTGAAGTCTTAGTTAAAACATGGATTAATTAATTCTCTAATGTGAAAGGTTAAGGATTAAGATAATCATGTTGCAATTTCGGGATTCGCGGTTCAGTGATAACACATCTCCTGTCATCATGATTCCCGAAATCCTGAATCATGAAACCCCGATCCATAGTTCGTATTAAATCAAACTAATTTTGTTTTGGCCTTAATCGTGATTAGTTAGTTAATTAAGATGAGTTTAAGTCCTGTCTTTAAAAAACCCGTCGCGATTTTGTGATTTCGGAGATCGGATTTCATCGATGACATACTTCTCCTGTCATCATGATCCCCAAAATCCTAAAAACGTTTAATCTCAATTAATTACTTGGATAAAAAGTTATAATTCTTAATTAACACGTCCCGATTTCGCGATTTCGCAAATTCGGAGATCGGATTTCATCGATGGCATACTTCTCGACATCATGATTTCCGAAATCCCAAAAAACAAAGTTTTCAATCTTAATCTATGATTAGCACTAATTAACCTTTTTTTCAAAACATGATTAATGATAATCATTCTTTCTAAGTTTTCATTCATGTTTCTCTTTCCGATTAAGTAAAGTGTCCCGAGTTTTCTTTAAAAATCCAAAGGCGCCTAAATACGGACATTAAATGCGTATCTCAGAAATATATCTTATCCATTAAATGCCTTGAATTCTTGTCAGCTGTGTCAATCCCATCACTTTTAAAAGTATTCAAAGTGAGCATTTTAATGTCTGTGTTTTTATTTCATCAAGCGCAAGAAACACTTAGCTGAGCTCGTTCATTCATTTTCTGTAACAGGTTTTCAATTTAATGTAAATTCATGGCACCAAAAAAGGCACCGAAGAAGAGCGAAGATACACAAGAAGGAGATATCAACTCCGACACCACACCACACATTATAGACTCCATTAAACCTTGACTCAAATCTATGAATTTCTGGAATATGAACTCTAGAATGCTCATCCTGATTTTGAGAATCATTGTCGGGACATAGCTGAGTCAGAGCTTCATAAGATCGTTGCATGCCCGTGGCTCATGGCATACAATGATATGATCAGTTGGGCCCTAGAAAAGGTCGATATCCCGATGAGGATCATCTTAAACGATCAAGGAGTTATCTCCGGCTCATTTAGGCCAGAACACATACAAGTAATGTATAAACTCTCGCCAAATCCTAAACATACTTTTAATGCCAAATTTTTAGCAAAGTTTTAGAGGAAAGAATGCATTGAGGCAGACCAAACATATCCTGATATGATTAGAGAATGGAGGAGGTGTCCAACAAAGTTTAGAGTTGATGCCCATGGGATTTACGCTACAACATCCTTGAATGAATACATGGTATATGAAGCTATTATGCTATGTAGACTTTTCAGGAGAAAAGATCCCTACCATTTTCATGCAGATTGGGTGCCCTTTTTAGAAGAAGCTTCAGAAGGGAATGCTTTTAACTGGCATAATATTTTATCAGATAACCTAACACATGAAATCTAAAAATACAAAGAAGAAAAATCAAAGGGACAACCAACAACCTTTTACATGTCAGCATAGATTATGGATGCAATCTGTTATGTGACTCCTTTTCCCTTAATGAATTGGAGTTGGAACATTTCTTGTCCAGAACCCATTCATAAATATCACTCGGCTCTTTGGGAAGAAAATGCTAAGGATGAATTTTATGAGGTTTGTCATTTTATTATAATTCTGATGCATAAAATATTTTTTGGATGCGAACCCCCTCGCATTTCTGATGCAATCACAAAAAATATTAAAGCAATTGTCGACTGGTTTATTGAGGAGAATTTTTCCTACATTAGGGTTTACGGTTGTTCCATTCCCCCTCATGCACTCCCTAAATTCCTACCAGACAGATTGGTGTGTAGGGAGGTAGCCCATCAGATAGTAAAGGGTAGCGTTGGGTTAGAACTAAAAACAACTCAGAAGAAGTCATGGCCAACTTTTCTTGTACATATTGGGAAATTTTATTTATTAAATGTAGGTCATTCTAAGGTAGAGGTTGAATCATTAGAAGAAGTGAAATTAGTAGATATTGAGCACAGAAAGTATGACCCCTATCAAATAATAAGCAAGCATTTTATACATTGTAATCTAAAGGCCTATGAACATGAAACATATATCTATGATGATGTATTCAAGGATGTTAAATCCTATGAAGAAGTATTGAACAAAGTACAGGCCATGCCACCTGACTCACAGACCGGATTCGCGTCATTCCAGGGCCATAGGTGAAGTTGCCTACCTAAGATTTTACAGGGTGAAGTTTTGACCACACCTCCAGAGAAGGAAGGGCCTCCCCCAGGGTTTCAAACAAATACACAGGACAAAGAAAATCCCAAAGGCAAGATGAAGGATACTGAGGTACCTTCCCAAGACATAGAGGGTTCCCAGACAAAAGAATGAGAGACAGAGAATGGAAAAGAGCTGGAAACACCCCCAGAAATCCCTATGGATGTTCCAGAAAAGATAGGAGGAACAACATCAACATAGCTCAGAAGTCCCATCACTTCCTTAACCCCATTGCAGTCAACTTATGAAGCAGTCCAGAATTACTTTCAAGAAACAAATAAATCCTTGGAGAATGTTTTCCAGAAGGAAAGGGAAGCAAAAGTGGCTAGAATGATTTTCCAAAAGGCAGTAGCCCTCTCAACAAAGGAAGAAGTCGGAAGAATTCAGAAATTATCTATTTTATAATAGGTTAAAGGAGACATAATAATTAAAGTGTGGGAAGCAAACCTGGCCAAATATAAAAGAATAACTAGAGATGTCAATGATGATTGCCAGGGAATTTTTGATCTCTTAGAAAGGACTTTATTGAATATTGGAAAAAATGACTGTCCCGAATTATTAGGTGAGATTAACATTTCCAAGCACTAGCTAAGGTTCAAAGAAGAGATGGAGGAAATGAATATAGAGATCTCAAAAATTAAATTAATCAATATCACAGAAATTGACAAATGGATGGTGACACCGAACCTAAAGTTGCAAACTATTAAGTTCACAGGGAAGATGATAGAAGATCGTTTGTCTAAATTATAGAAAATATTCTTCATGTTTGAAGCAAAAGAGATACCAGATGCTCCCAGAGTATTTGTGAAATTTTTGGGAAAGTGTGTTCACTGTCTTGAGGTGGAGAAAGGAAGTTCATCAACACAAACGTAAAAGCATTTTTTTGAATATTTTCATCATTAGAAATTAGAAAAGAAATGTAAATGGTTGACATTATTCATATATGTAACCGTAATCTTAGGAAGTTGGTTAATCACCAACGAGAAAATATTTGATGAAGATGTATAAATGTATTTTCAAAATACTGAGAAAAGGATTTTGATTTTTTGGAGAGAGCCGATTGTATTAACAGTTTTCCAATCCATCATAATATATGATACAGACGAGATTTTGAATCCTGCCAATTTGTAGCTATGTGTTCTTCAACCCTGTTTACTATACTTTATTATGTTTTTTGTTCAATGTTTTTCTAATAAATAATCAATTTGAAGTTATCTGTAAACATCTCTTATAGTTCAGATTGATTTGGATATCAAATTATTTACAGCTTTTCCTCTGAAATTGCTATCAGTGATTTTAAGACCTGTGAATCATTTGAACCTTAATACTTAAATTTTCATTAGAAATCTTGTTTTCCTTCTTTATTATCTATTACAATATGAGATTATTTCTTTATTAAAGTCTCATATTTTTTCAATAGTACTTCTTTGTTATTTTATAATTCTCAAATTGCTGCAAATCCAGGAAATGGCCTCGAATGTATTTATGTTAGTGTTTTGAATTTTAAAACTGTTTTTCCTATTCTCATCTCTTAAAATTTTGAAGTGACATTTGATTAAATTCTTTCACAATTAAATAAAATCTTATTCTCCATGATTGTCCCAAATAGCAGACAACCTAACATTGAACCTAGCCTTCAAGATCAAACCAGCATTACTTTGAACCTATTTAATACCATCCTACAAACAACAACTAACCAGGTTGAATTAGAACGTTCATGGGCTGCTATTGAGAGAGATATTAGCATCCAAGAACAACGAGAAGCTAGACAGAGACAGTTGAGAAACTGATTCTGCTTCACCCTTCCTCTTCAATTCTTATCCTCAAGTTATTCCTTTTTTACCTTTACGGATGCCTTGACAATATACTTTACAGCCTTAAAGTATAAACTTGGGAAAAACAGGAGGGATACACCTCCAAGAGGAAGATACAATACTCCAATATCAAGAGAGATTTGAACTCTCCATGCTTGCCCCCTCCTTCCACCCAAGAATATATGAAAGATAATAAAACTTTACATTAAATCATCACCATCAACCAATCATCACATAGAACCTGATAATGCTTCCTGAGACTTCTTAAATTTATGCAATTCTTCAATTCATGGAGTACTATGATCCTATAGATAATATTATTCAATTTATTCTCTGAAACACCTCCAATTTTCACTCCTTGAATCCTCCCCAAAAATATGTTATAGAAAGAATGGTAGACTTTATTCAATTCTGGTCTATTCAGAAGACCCAACTTGTACAGCATGCCCCGTGCTCAATATTTAACATCCAATTATGAAACTATCACATAAGAAACTAAAGTTCATACTCTTTTTAGTGGAAGTGGTCCCACTTCATTTGGATTCGGTATGAAGAAGTTATGGTTGTTTTACCCGGAACACATGTTTATTGACTAGCTTCAGGACTGGTCACAAACCCTATCTTCCATAGAGTGTATCTCCATAATTATATCAAATAAAGAGCTGAACTATTTACCAAAGGTACCTTGATATGTCTTCTCAATACCATAGCTATTTCACCATATGGATCATTCTATAAAAAACGTTATAGCAAAAATGGTAAGATGACCTAAAAACAACATACCTTAGAACACATCACCAAAAGACTTCATCCTCCTTTGAAATCCATCCTTCTTTTACTTCTTATTCCCTCTGAAATTCGACTTGTATCAAATTAATGTATAATGATGTTTATTTATACCATTTATGTCACTTCCTTTTAACATTAGGGCCGACC
>SNQJ01S0053106.1:23356-45429 GCA_010110895.2 Picea sitchensis
CAGTGAAAGGAGGTCAAATGCCTCTTATAGTAAATATGGTTTTTAGTGATGATTAATGTTATTTTCTATTTTGAGGACAGTCTTTTTACTTTGACAATGTTTTGGACATCAAGCATATATTTAGGCATCTTTTTGGACAACATGGATATAGTGCTATTTTTGGATATGGTCATGTTATATTATGCTATTATTAAAATATTTGATCATAATTATGAGAGCGAGAGTTACAAGGAGGATTTTTGAATCAAATGATTGGGGTTTTATATTTCATGTTTGATGATTATTAAAAGAATAAAATGGGAGTCACAAGGGGTCCCACCTATTTAGTTATTATTTAATTAGACCCTTATTTATATATATTATTATTATTTCTCTCAACTAATTAGTTAAGATAATTAGGCTTAACTAAAAGAAAGGTAGTTGAACTACCATAACTTATTGAGAAGGAATAAAAGCTCAATCAAATGAAGGAGAAAAGAGAAGGAGAACTTCATCCATAAGGTTTTCTCTATACTAGTGAGATACTTTCATCTTTAATTCATTTTGAGTTTACTAGAAGGCTTAACCATATTTACGACAATAGGTTCTTATTGAAGGAAGCAGGATTCAAAACCGAATCATATATTTCAGCAGCTTGTTTAAAAGGTGTATGATTTATCTTTGGTAGTTTGTGTGTTCTTGTCCGTTTATAAATTAAATTTTATGACTGATAAAGAATAATTTACAGAGTCAAGTGACAACATATTTTAGCAAGTTGATCCAGATCTTTAGCTTCATTTTTATTTTGTTGTCAGAGTATTTTTGTATGGTTCCCATCAGAGGCTTCTAAATCTGACTTTGGTCCCTACACTCGCATGGGTTTGTAAAGATAATTCAACCTTGTATCTCATAATGAAATCAATACAAAAATCATTTTTTTGATTTTGGCCTCACATATGTATTTTAATGATCTCGTTCATTTTTTTCTTTTATCTCCATGTACACACTCAATGCACTCATGTAATTTCTGTACACACTTATGTAATTTTTGTTTAAGTTTGTTTCTTTTTTGCATAGTTACATATAATATATAAAACAAACTAGCCTTGGTCCCTTGTACTTAATACATGCGGATTAAGTGACTGTTTTTTTTTTTTTTTTAAGGCTATAAACCCCAAGTGACATTCCCAAATATCTTTCCTTAGCCCAAAAAGATATGAAAATTCTTGAGTAAGGTTCTCCATACCTTTTCCTCAACATTTATTTGGTGACTATACTGGGGATATATTCCATATCTCTCTGGAAGGGATGATTTTAGGGGCTAAATTTTGCTCATGGGCTAATTTTCCATGGGTTTTACCAAAAAACATTTGCTATTCTAAAAATGATTTGCCCAAATTCTAATTTAACCTTAAAAATCACCAAAAAATTATACAAACTATATAAAATCCTTAGAAATTTGAATATTTTTATAAAAATATCACCAAACATTTATAGTTGGCATATGAAGGATCAGTAAGATTCTCCAAGGTTTATACATTTTAAAATAAATTTCCATCCTTAAAATCATCCTTGCTCTCTGGTTGATTGTATCATGATTATCTTTCATTTTTTTGTTTTGTTTGAATACTCCTTGATTGATTTTTTTCGATGAAAGTACCTGTTACAAGACAACCCAATATTGGAAATGGTTATGATGACCAAAACAACATTGCATTGACCTTATTCAACACTATTTTAGAAATGACTAGTACTCGTGATGAACTTGAATGCTCTTGGGAAGTAATTGAAAGGGGCATAAGTATTTGTGAACACTGGGAAGACAAGAAAAGGAAACCCATAAATAAACAATAAACTCCCTTTTCCTACTTCTTTGGTCATTCTTTTGATGTCCTCTAACCCTCACATCTCTCGAAGGAGAAGAGGATTATCCCCTGAAGCTACTCCTATTTTTGAAATAAGAAGGATGAAAATTGTTATATCAACACAAGAGAGTGCTTGAAGGAGAAATTTATATGATTCTGCCAGTTCACCTTCATCATGGATACCTATCACCTTCAATATGACATCTGTAGGTAGTGGTAGTGGCACCGAAGGTGCCTCCTCCTCACAACCTTCAACTTCATCAATAATTGGTAGTATATAAAGTCATCAAGTCCCTATTCAATCCACTACCAATCTTGCTAAAGTTATAAACAAATATGGGCTTTTCCAATTTGAGGAAGATGCTATGACTACCCCATGGCACGCATCTTCTCCCTTGAATATGGTACCTGCTACTCACCCATTATCAAATTTCAATGAGCATTTACCTAGGTTTTTAGGAAATAATATCATTACTACAAACAAACACTCGGTATAATTTTCTAATTCTTTTCATTATATAGGGGCTAATGATAACAACACTTGCATGCATTTATTTTTCAACTCCCTTGAAGGGAAAACTACAATAGATATTTTTGATCTCCCTCCCAAAATTCTTTCCACATGGGAATAATTGGTTTATTGGTTCAAATCCACTTATGGACATTCCAAGAGTCCAACTGAGTAGTTAATGGAATACAAAAATATTTCCTATAAATATAGTGAAGCCATTAAGTCTTTTAACCTTCGCTTCACCAAATCATATAATCAAATCCCTGAACTAATCTGCCCTCAAAATCAAGCTTCTCTCATGCATTATTATAATGGATTACCTTCTCCTTATCGTCATGGACTTGAAGAGAAGGCTATTTAAAATATTGGTTTCTCTCTTCATACTTTCCTAGAATATGAGGAGAAACTCGAAATAACGGGTCTCCCCAAGGGAGACTTGGTCAAGCAAACATATATGTCTTCCCTCCTACAACTTGTGCAAAATATGAATAATAGGATGATATCCTGCGAGCGAAAAGGAAATCCCTCTTCCTCTGTCCTTGAGGAACATTCTTCTTCCTTATAACCTTTTAGGAATACTAATGAAAATACTTTTCAGCCAAAGCCATTATGTATCACACTTGGTGTAATTTCTGTGAAGAAAATCATGAAGAAAGTACTTGCAAAGTTAAGATAAATGTTAGAAATAAGATCTTTGGAAAAAGGGTCGATACCAAAATCGTTGTTTTAGATTGGGTTGAACTAGAAGATGTTATGGTAATCAGTACTAGGAATAAATCTTACACTTCCAAGGGAGAATATGACCCTCGTACTTCTTCCACCCCAAGCTCATCTTCTCAAAGTACTGATACACAAGCTGTCAAAACTTCGAATAATCAAGGAGTTCCTTCTCCTCTTCCCTCTCTTAAATATAATATCCTTGATCAATTGGCTAATAAAAAAGATTATGCTACTCTTTTCGACATGGTTTTCGTCCCAGAACAACAAAATCATCTGAAATGTTTTTATGGAAGGTAAAATTTCTACCATAGCCAATCTATTTGAAGAGTCAAAGGAAGAGGATTCAACTGTAAATAAAATAGGTGTAAATAATTTTAGGAACCCTGTAAAAAATCCCCCTTTTTATATCTTTGTAAAAATCATGGACAAAATAGATGATTGTTGACTATTTGATGGTGTGTCTGGTCCAAGTGTAATTTAAAAAATTATCATGGAAGATCTTGGCTTATCATGCAGTAATGAAAATTATAGAAGCATGTTATCTTATAATTTGAAACAATAAACTATAGGTGAAATCAAATATGTAACCTTAGTTATGTGCACACATCTTGAGATACGAACAACTATCAACATCCAAGTAATTGATATGTCAGTGAGTAACTATTCAATTATTTTAGGAAGAGACTGGAAAGCCTTAATGGGTGGATATATTTCACTTGATGGAACACATTTGTCTGTCCCTTGGAATGAAAAAAAAATTATAGTCCTTAGGGAAGGAATAATTTCACCATATATAGAGAGCGTTCCCAAACCTTATGTAAATTATCTCGAAGAATATTTGGGAGTGTACTCTATCTTTGTTGATGAGGGTGACACTATTCTCGAACCCATTGATTTTGATAATGGCATGTGGAACATGCATTTCGATGGCTCATTATCAAATGAAGGTAATGGAGCCGACATTATTCTATATTCTACTATAGGTAAAATCCACAATTTTTCTTATAGTTTATAATTTTCTTGCACAAAAAATGTCATCGAGTTTGAGACCTTATAGTCAGGCATCAAAAATGCATATAACCTTAGTTGTGGCCACCTTACAGTTTTTGGTGATTTTGAGCTTGTTGTGAACCTTGTATGTAAGATTTATTCACCAAACAATAAGTTTCTTAAATGCTATACCCAATCTATTTGGATGCTCATTTCAAATCTATTATCATTCAACATCACTCATGTTAAGAAGGAACTTAATTCAATGACTGATAGGTTAGTTGTGTTTGCACCATCTCCTACCTGACAATTTTTACCTAAAATACATAATTGTACATTCCAATATCTATATCATCCTCACATCCTTAATAATGTAGAATCATGGCAGGTTTTCTCGAGTGATGGAGACATTTTCACTTTCATACAAAATGAATCATTTAAGCCTAAAGAAATCATATCTATTGAAGATGAAAATTTTCCTAAAGGCTTGACTACTCTCGAAAGTTCATTTTCATCGAGTGATGTAGGAAACAAGGAAACACACAAGGAAGAGGAATCAAAAAGGAAAGTGGGTGATACCATTTCCTTGAATATTAGGACACCCGAATCTCCAAAGATCATTAAATTAGGTGCTCAATGTTCTAATAAAGAAAAAATTAAATTCATAGAACTACTACGTGAATTTCAATATGTTTTTGCATGGTCATACGAGGATCTTCGTGGTTTTGATCCTGCTCTCATACAACATGCCATTCCCATAAAGGAAGGGGTAAAACAATTTAGGAGAAAACAAATACCTATTAACCCTGCACTCGAAGCTATTATTCAAAAAGAATTGGAAAAATTATTGAAAGCTAATACAATATTTCTAGTTAAGTATTCCGAGTGGGTTTCAAATCTGGTCCTTATTCAAAAAACTACTAGCCAAATCAAATTATGTGTCGATTTATGTGTGTTGAATAGAACGAGTTTCAAAGAACATTTTCCATTTCCTAATATGGAAATGATTTTACAACAGGTTATGTTGAAACAGTTCTTAATTTGATTTTATCCCTAAGGCCTAAATTTTCCTTTTTCGGGATTTGGCTTTTCACAAAACATGAATTTCGTTATCAATCCCAAACACACGACACCTTTTTCTCAAAGAATTTAATTATTTGGATAATAAAAGGCAAAAAAGCTTAAAAGAATTATAAGAATCCTGATGCCTTTTCTATGAAATTATTTTAATCATGATAAGTTTTAAAACTAATGGATTTAAGGTTAAGCTTAAAGAATTTTCAGGATTCGGGGTTTGCTAAAAACATATTTTTTCGATACAAATCGAATCGCGAAATCCCGATCCCCGATTTCCCGAAACGTTGAAGTCTTAGTTAAAACACAGATTAATTAATTCTCTAATGTGAAAGGTTAAGGGTTAAGATAATCATGTCACAATTTTGGGATTCACAGTTCAGTGATAACACATCTCTTGTCATCATGATTCCCGAAATCCCGAATCCCGAAACCCCGATCCGTAGTTCGTGTTAAATCAAATTAACTCTGTTTTGGCCTTAATCGTGATTAGTTAGTTAATTAAGATGAGTTTAAGTCCTGTCATTAAATTAACACGTCGCGATTTCTTGATTTTGGAGATCGGATTTCATCAATGACATATTTCTCGACAACATGATCCCCAAAATCCCGAAAATGCTTAATCTCAATTAATTACTTCGCTAAAATGTTTTAAGTCTTAATTAACACGTCACTATTTCGCGATTTCATGATTTCAGAGATCGGATTTCATCAATGACATACTTCTCGACATCATGATTTTCGAAATCCTAAAAACCAAAGTTTTCAGTCTTAATCTATGACTAGCACTAATTAACCTTTTTCAAAAACAGGATTAATAATAATCATTCTTTTTAAGTTTTTGTTCATGTTTCGCTTTCCGATTAAGTAAAGTGTCTTGAGTTTTCTTTAAGAACCCAAAGGCGCCTAAATACAAACATTAAATGTGTATCTCAGAAATATATCTTCTGCATTAAATGCCTTGAATTTTTGTCAGCTGTGTCAATCTCGTCACTTTTAAATGTATTCAAAGTGAACATTTAAATGTCTGTGTTTTCATTTTATCAAGCGCAAGAAACACTTAGCTGAGCTCGTTCATTCATTTTCTATGACAGGTTTTCAATTTAATGTAAAGTCATGGCACCGAAAAAGGCACCGAAGAAGAGTGAATATACACAGGAAGGAGATATCATCTCCAACACCACACCACACGCTATAGACTCCATTAAATCTTGCACTCAAATCTCTGAATTTCTGGAATATGAACTCAAGAATGCTCATCCCGATTCTAAGAATAATTGTCGGGACATAGCTGAATCAGAGCTTCAGAAGATCGATGCGCGCCCGTGGCTCATGGCATACAATGATATGATCAGTTGGGCCCTGGAAAAGGTCGATATTCCGACGAGGAGCATCTTAAATGATCAAGGATTTATCGTCGGCTCATTCAGGCCAGAACACATACAAGTGATGTATAAACTCTCGCCAAATCCTAAACATAGTTTTAATGCCAAATTTTTAGCAGAGTTTCAGAGGAAAGAATGCATTGAGCCAGACCAGACATATCCTGATATGATTAGAGAATCGGCGAGGTGTCAAACAAAGTTTAGATCTGATACCCATGGGATTTATGCTACAACATCCTTGAATGAATACATGATATATGTAGCTATTATGCTATGTAGACTTTTCAGGAGAAAAGATCCCTGCCATTTTCATGCAGATTGGGTGCCCTTTTTAGAAGAAGCTTCAGAAGGGAATGATTTTAAATGGCATAAGATTTTGTCAGATAACCTAACACAGGAAATCTCAAACTACAAAGGAGCAAAATCAAAGGGACAACCAACAACCTTTTACATGTCAACATACATTATGGATGCAATCTATTATGTGACTCCTTTTCCCTTAATGAATTGGAGTTGGAACATTTCCTGTCCATAAACCATTCATAAATATCACTCAGCCCTTTGGGAAGAAAATGATAAGGATGCATTTTATGAGGTTTGTCATTTTATTATAATTCCGATGCATAAAATATTTTTTTGATGCGAACCCCCTCGCATTTCTGATGCAATCACAAAAAATATTAAAGCAATTGTCGACTGGTTTATTGAGGAGATTTTTTCCTACATTAGGGTTTACGGTTGTTCCATTCCCCCTCATGCACTCCCTAAATTCCTACCAGATAGATTGGTGTGCAGGGAGGTAGCCCATCAGATAGTAAAGGGCGACGTTGGATTAGAACTAAAAGCAACTTAGAAGAAGTCATGGCCAACTTTCCCTGTACATATTGGGAAATTTTATTTATTAAATCTAGGCCATTCTAAGGTAGAGGTTGAATCATTAGAAGAAGTGAAATTAGTAGATATTGAGCATAGAAAGTATGACCCCTACCAAGTAATAAGCAGGCATTTTATACATTGTAATCTAAAGGCCTATGAGCATGAAACATCTATCTATGATGATGTATTCAAGGATGTTAAATACTATGAAGATGTACTGAAGAGAGTATAGGCCATGCCACCTGACTCACAGACCGGATTTGCATCATTCCAAATCCATAAGCAAAGTTGCCTACCCAAGAGTTTGCAGGGTGAAGTTTTGACCACACCTCTAGAGCAGGAAGGGCCTCCCCTAGGGTTTGAAACAAATACACAGGACAAAGAAAATGCCAAAGGCAAGATGAAGGATACTGAGATACCTTCCCAATACACAGAAGGTTCCCAAACAAAAGAATCAGAGACAGGGAAGGGAAAAGAGCAGGAAACACCCCCATAAATCCCTAAGGATGTTCCAGAAAAGACAAGAGGAACAACATCAACAGAGCTCGGTATTCCCATCAATTCCTTAACCCCATTGCAATTAACTTATGTAACCCCCCATGAAGGAGCTCTGTATGTCAGTGATCTAGAGCCAATTTCAAGGGATGAGATCCCTCCATCAGATTATTTTTTCAGTAAAAAGAGAAGAGCAATCTTGAAGCAGGAAATCCATCCGAGAGGAGAGGGGATGATTAAAAAACATAAGTTCATTATAGATGGAAAGAAGCTTAAAGATGGAGAATTTGCTACAGAGTTAGCAGGTATGATGGGAGGTATAGCATCGACAAATATATATTTTGTTGGCAGTTTAACAACCATGCTTGAACAAAAAGACCAAACAATAACTCAGCTACAAGACAAATTGAAAGAAACATAGAGAAATATCAGTTGGGGAATACAAAAGGGTCTAGAACAAGCTAGACTAAAAGATATTCAAGAAATTCAGAAAATGAAAACAGACTTAGAAGAGGAAAAACAGATAATACAGGTCACACAGGCACAGGTCCAAAAGCAGGAAGAAAAAAATAAATAGTTACAAGATAAAATTAGTTCTATTACTAATCAAGTAGTAGAACTTGAAATTTTCAGGGCACAAGCATTGGGAATACATTTGAAAATAGAAGAAGAACAACAGAAAGTGTTTTTAAATCTAGAAGTAGTCCAAAATTACTTTCAAGAAACAAATAAATCCTTGGAGAATGTTCTCCAAAAGGAAAGGGAAGCGAAAGCATCCAGAACGACTTTCCAAAAGGAAATAACCCTCTCAACAAAGAAAGAAGTCGAAAGGATTCACAAATTATCCATTTCAGAACAGGTTAAAGGAGACGTAATACTTAAAGTGTGGGAAGCAGACCTGGCCGAATATAAAAGAATAACCAAAGATGTCAATGATGATTGCCAGGGAATTTTTGATCTCTTAGAAAGGACTTCATTGAATATCGGAAAAAATGTCTGTCCTGGATTATTAGGTGAGATTAACATTGCCAAGCACCAACTAAGGTTGAAAGAAGAGTTGGAGGAAATGAAGATAGAGATCTCAAAAATTAAATTAATCAATATCACAGAAATTGAAAAATGGATGGTGACACCGAACTTAAAGTTGCAAACTATTAAGTTCACAGGGAAGATGATAGAAGATCGTTTGCCTGAATTACAGAAAAGATTCTTCATGTTTGAAGCAAAAGAGATACCAGATGCTCCCAGAGTTTTTGTGAAATTTTTGGGAAAGTGTGTTCACTGTCTTGAGGTGGAGAAAGGAAGTTCATCAACACAAACGTAAAAGCATTTTTTTGAATATTTTCATAATCAGAAATTAGAAAAGAAATGTAAACGGTTGACATTATTCATATATGTAACTGTAATCTTAGGAAGTTGGTTAATCACCAACAAGAAAATATTTGATGAAGATGTATAAATGTATTTTCAAAATACTGAGAAAAGGCTTTTGATTTTTTGGAGAGAGTCGATTGTATTGACATTTTTCCAATCCATCATAATATATGATATAGACGAGATTCTGAATCGTGCCAATTTGTAGCTATGTGTTCTTTAACCCTATTTACTATACTTTATTATGTTTTTCGTTCAATGTTTTTCTATTGAATAATCAATTTGAAGTTATCTGTAACATCTTTTATAGTTTAGATTGATTCAGATATCAAATTATTTACATCTTTTCCTCTGAAATTGCTATCAGTGATTTTAAAACCTGTGAATCATTTGAACCTTAATACTTAACTTTTCATTAGAAATCTTGTTTTCCTTCTTTATTTCCTGTTACAATATGAGATTCTTTCTTGATTAAAGCCTCATATTTTTCAGTAGTATTTCTTTGTTATTTTTTTTAATTCTCAAATTGTTGCAAATCTAGGAAACGAACTTGAATGCATTTATGTTAGTGTTTTGAATTTCAAAACTATTTTTCCTATTCTCATCTCTTAAAGGATTGAAGTGACATTTGATTAAATTCTTTCACAATTAAATAAAATCTTATTCTCCATGACTATCCCAAATAGAAGACAACCCAACATTGAACTTGACCTTCAAGATCAAACCAGTATTGCTCTGAACCTATTTAATACCATCCTACAAACAACAACTAACCGGGTCAAATTAGAACGTTCATGGGCTGCTATTGAGAGAGATATTAGCATCCAAGAACAATGGGAAGCTAGACAGAGACAATTGAGAAACTGATTCTCCTTCACCCTTCCTTTTCAATTCTTATCCTTAAGTTATTCTTTTTTACCTTTACGGATGCCTTGATAGTACACTTTACAGCCTTAAAGTAAAAACTCAGGAACAACATCTTTTTGGCACCGTTGTCGGGGAACGAAGAAACTAATCTTTTCCCTGGGAAGAACGACATTGACATTTTTTGTCTTTGATAGTGAACAAGGATATAAAACCTTCTAAGGCTACTAGTGTTTTTCACTTGGCGACTCCACGATAACTAAACTGGCTATTAGCCGAAAGAACACTAGAAAAAACCTGGACAACAAGCAGACCTCGCCAGTCTTCAATTCGAAAAAGATTTTAAAATCACAAAAATCACTTACACAAGTCTTTTTACCCATACATACTATATGTCAGCTTGACTTTACGCAGTTGAATGTTTCAAAAAATCTTGAAAGATCTGTTTTGCTTCCCCTCTCATACGATACGTTCTCTTTTCCTGAGGTTTCCTCCCCAGATTTTCGAGAATCTTCTCCGCACACATTCTGAGCTTCAACCTCAAATCTAACCATGGCTGCACAAGGAGGTGTTGGAGTTGGAGGTGGTTCCCCTGGAGGACCAGTAGGTGGTCAAGTACCGCTTCTTGGAATATTCACTAAAGTAGCTGCTAGATATGCTCCCCTTGTCCTTCCCGCTCCTCTGCATGATCTTCTCGAAAATTATATGAAATGTCTTCCAAAATTTACAGGGGAAGGGGATCTGACTTCCCAAGAACATATAAAAAATTTTGACCAATTTTCTGATATCCTCGGAATAGAACACGAAGATGTCTATTCTAGACTCCTCGTTCAGACTTTCGAAGGACAGGTGAGGACCTGGTTCCGATCCTTAGCAGTTGGATCTTTAAGATCTTATGAAGAACTTGAAAGTGCTTTTATTAGACAATGGGGAGAGAGGAAGGACCACCTCTACTACTTGACTGAATTTGGAGCCCTTAGAAAGAAAAACTCTGAATCAGTTCTAGAATTCACACAAAGGTTCAACAAGTTGTATAATAAAATCCCGGTTGAGGTTAAACCTTCACAACCCGCAACAAAGGTGACTTTTGTTGGTGCTTTTGATCCAGACTTCGCCTTATTATTGAGAGAAAGGATATCAACAGATATCACAAAAATGCAGGATGATGCACTTATGATTGAATCAAACATGATGGCATCAGGGAAATTAAAAGAAAAAACAGAAATTGGAAACAAAGAAAATAGGAAATTCGAAGAACAAGGTGGACCTTCAGGATCGAGGAAATCCTCGGGAGATAGAATAGACAAGATGGAAAGGGTAATTAGAGAACTTTCAAACAAGATCTCAAAAATGGAACTAGAGAAGTCGAAAAGAGATAATTTCCCCAGGAAAGATTTTAGAAGAAATCCTGATCCTCAGGTTCCACAGAAAATAATTAAAAATGAAGACCAAAAAATTCCAACCCCCTTCAAAAGTGAAAAATTCATTGGAGAGGAAGATCTAGGAGATTTTGAAGAGATCGATGAGGATATTAATAATCTTGGTGATGATAATAAATCACCTTATTTATCGAGACAAGATTACGAAAGATCCTTAAATAAAGAAATTACATCAGAAGACAATGTTAGAAACAATATGTCTGAAGATTTCACCTATCAAGATATCGCAGATGATATCATAGCCGAACTACAGGGAAAATATAATTTAATACCAAGGAAGAAAAGTCTGCCAACTGTTTCGACAAAAAAGATCTTTCTAAGAGGCGAAACCGATGAGGTGACTCCAAAAGTTGCTGATAAACAACCTGCGAAAAAACACACAGCTAATACACAACCTGTCCAGTCAGAGCCAGTATAAACACTCCCTGTGAAGACACAAGCTCCTATAAATGAAAACAAGTCCACATCACAAAGAAAAGATGGAAAAAAAGGTATGGAGGCCTCGAATATAGAAAACGACAAGGCCCTAGGAAATTTTAATTTGGAAAACGAAGTAAATAAAATCAAAATTCCTATTCCCCTTGTTGAATTAGCTAAAAATCCCATATACAGAAAACAAATCGCCAAGATGATTAACTTTTCCAAAGACGAAAGACAGGCCGATGTCATCAACATAGAAGATGACAAGCTAGACATAGTCTTTGGTCCACACTTCGAAGGTGCGAGAGACACTGTGGGCCCCTTTTATATCACGTTAACCTTGTTTGACCACCTTCTCCATAACTGTATGCTAGATTCCGGAGCTTCCCACAATTTTATGCCAAAGGAAATTATGGAAAAACTTGGTCTTGAAATCATAAGGCCCTATGGTGACTTATATTCTTTTGATTCAAGGAAAGTGAAATGCATAGGTATGATTAAAGACCTAGTGGTAGGTTTGGCTCAAATACCTGCTAAAAGCATTCTTATGGATGTAGTGGTCGTTGACATCCCTCCAAAGTATGGTATGCTATTATCTAGGTCATGGGGTGCCAAGCTTGGAGGATCTCTCTAGCTGGACATGACATACGCTACAATTCTAGTTTTCGGAGGACAATACACACATCTTTACAAAGAGACTAGGTTGGCATTTACGGTAGGTGATCCACATAACCCAAATAATCATCAAGTTTATATTGCTGACCAAGACTTAGGAAATTGTATATTATCTATTGATGACGATTTTGAGGTAGATATAGACGAAAATTGTATAGAAGAAAAAAGTAAAAAAGAAGAAATAAAAAAAAAATGTATATAACACTGGTGTATGGAAAATGTATTTTGACGGTGCCTCGTCTTTCCTTGGAGCTGGAGCAGGAGCACTCCTTGTGGCTCCCAATGATCAATTCGTAATCCCCTTTTCATATAGGCTTCAGTGGAATGTGGATTGTACAAACAATGTATGCGAGTATGAAGCTTTAGTGCTAGGATTAGAAGTTGCTAGGAGGATGAAAATAAAGAAACTCGAAGTCTTTGGTGATGCTGAGTTAATCATAAAACAGGTGAATTGACAGTACCAGACCAAGCATCCTAGATTGCGGTCCTATAGGAATTGTGTTTGGGATTTAATCGAGAAATTTTTCTCCTTTGTGAATGCTCATTTCGTCCCAAGGTCTGAAAATCAACAGGCTGATGCTTTAGCCAAAGCAACATCAACTTTCACACCCCCAACTTATTTTAAATTAAAGTATCACATACAAATGAGACATCGACCTTCGATACCAAATAACATACAAAATTGGCAGGTCTTTGAGGACGGTGAGCAGCTTCGAAAGTTTCTAGAATCAATAGATGAATTTGCAGAAACACATACTGATCAAGAAAATCAAAATGATCCCATTTGGATCATGCAGAGGGGGAGGATTCTAAAGAGTTTCATGATAAAATCCTGAATCACCGAATGCTCGTTCTCAAGAATAACCAGATTCCAAAGGGTCTAATTCCCTTGGAAATATGATTCAATCAAGATGATATCCCTTCAAAAACCACCCTACAGCCCCAACCAGAGGAAGTTGAGGATTGTAGCATAGGAACTAAAGAAAACCCCCGGATGGTAAAACTATCCAAATATCTATCTACAGAAAATAAAAATAAATACAAGGAGTTGCTTAGAAAATACAAAGACGTTTTCGCATGGTCGTATGAAGAACTGGAAACATATGACACTTCTGTGATCGAACATAGGATACCCCTGAAGCCTGGTGTCAAACCCTTTAAACAAAAACTCTGACAAATCAACCCCATTTTACTACCTGTTATCGAACGAGAAGTCAAAAAACTCCTTGATGCTAAGATAATTGTACCACTGAGATATTCCGATTGGGTAGCGAATCTGGTCCCGGTTAGGAAGAAAAATGGGAAAATTAGACTGTGTGTTGATTTCAGAAATCTTAATAAATCCTCTCTCAAAGATAATTATCCCCTACCTAAAATGGACCATGTTCTAGAAAAAGTAGTAGGATCTAATAGGATGTCAATGATTGACGGATTTTTAGGTTACAATCAAATTTCCATCAATGATCACGATAAAGAAAAAAACAGATATATTCCTTTTTAGGGTTTCGGCTTTTCACAAAACATGAATTTCGTTATCAATCCTAAACACACGACACCTTTTTCTCAAAGAATTTAATTATTTGGATAATAAAAGGAAAAAAAGATTAAAAGAATTATAAGAATCCCGACGCCTTTTCTATGAAATTATTTTCATCATGATAAGTTTTAAAACTAACGGATTTAAGGTTAAGCTTAAAGAATTTTCGGGATTCGGGGTTTGCTAAAAACATATTTTTTCGATACAAATCGAATCGCGAAATCCCAATCCCCGATTTCCCAAAACGTTGAAGTCTTAGTTAAAACATAGATTAATTAATTCTCTAATGTGAAAGGTTAAGGGTTAAGATAATCATGTCGCAATTTCAGGATTCACGGTTCAGTGATAACACATCTCCTGTCATCATGATTCCCGAAATCCTGAATCCCGAAACCCTGATCCATAGTTTGTGTTAAATCAAATTAACCCTGTTTTGGCCTTAATCATGATTAGTTAGTTAATTAAGATGAGTTTAAGTCCTGTCATTAAATTGACACGTCGCGATTTCTCGATTTCGGAGATCGGATTTCATCGATGACATACTTCTCGATAACATGATCCCCGAAATCCCAAAAACGCTTAATCTCAATTAATTACTTCGCTAAAACGTTTTAAGTCTTAATTAACACGTCGCTATTTTGCGATTTCGGAGATCAGATTTCATCAATGACATACTTCTCAACATCATGATTTCCGAAATCCCGAAAAACAAAGTTTTCAGTCTTAATCTATGATTAACACTAATTAACCTTTTTCAAAAATAGGATTAATGATAATCATTCTTTTTAAGTTTTCGTTCATGTTTCGCTTTACGATTAAGTAAAGTGTCTCGAGTTTTCTTTAAGAACTTGAAGGCGCCTAAATATGGACATTAAATGAGTATCTCAGAAATATATCTTCTGCATTAAATGCCTTGAATTTTTGTTAGCTGTGTCAATCCCATCACTTTTAAATGTATTCAAAGTGAGCATTTAAATGTCTGTGTTTTCATTTTATCAAGCGCAAGAAACACTTAGCTGAGCTCGTTCATTCATTTTCTGTGACAGGTTTTCAATTTAACGTAAAGTCATGGCACCGAAAAAGGCACTGAAGAAGAGTGAAGATACACAGGAAGGAGATATCATCTCTGACACCACACCACATGCTATAGACTCCATTAAATCTTGGACTCAAATCTCTGAATTTCTGGAATATGAACTCAAGAATGCTCATCCTGATTCTGAGAATCATTGTCAGGATATAGCTGAATCAGAGCTTCATAAGATTGTTGCGCACTCGTGGCTCATGGCATATAATGATATGATCAGTTGGGCCTTGGAAAAGGTCGATATCCCGACGAGGAGAATCTTAAACGATCAAGGAGTTATCATCGGCTCATTCAGGCCAGAACACATACAAGTAATGTATAAACTCTCGCCAAATCCTAAACATACTTTTAATGCCAAATTTTTAGTAGAGTTTTAGAGGAAAGAATGCATAGATGCAGACTGGACATATCCTGATATGATTAGAGAATGGGTGATGTGTCCAGCAAAGTTTAGAGCTGATACCCATCGGATTTATGCTACAACATTCTTGAATGAATACATGGTATATGTAGCTATTATGCTATGTATACTTTTTGGGAGAAAAGATCCCTGCCATTTTCTTGCAGATTGGGTGCCCTTTTTAGAAGAAGCTTCAGAAGGGAATACTTTTAAATGGCATGAGATTTTTTCAGATAACCTAACACAGGAAATTTCAAACTACAAAGCAACAAAATCAAAAGGACAACCGCTTATTGCTTTATGTCGGCCTTATGGATGCAGTTTGTTTTATGACTCCTTTCCCGCTAATGAATTGGAGTTGGAACATTTCTTGTCCAAAACCCATTCATAAATATCACTGGCCCTTTGGAAAGAAATGCTAAGATTACATTTATGAGGAGTTTTATCATTTATTATAATTACGATTATAAAATATTTTGGATGTAAACCCCTAGCATTTTTTATGCAATCACGAAGATATTAATGCAATTGTGTTGTTTTATTGGAAAATATTAATGCAATTGTCGACTGGTTTATTGAGGAGAATTTTTCCTACATTAGGGTTTACGGTTGTTCCATTGCCCCTCATTCACTCCCTAAATTCCTACCGGACAGATTGGTGTGCAGGGAGGTAGCCCATCGGATAGTAAAGGGCGGCGTTGGATTAGAACTAAAAGCAGCTCAGAAGAAGTCATGGCCAACTTTCCCTGTACATATTGGGAAATTTTGTTTATTAAATCTAGGCCATTCTAAGGTAGAGGCTGAATCATTAGAAGAAGTGAAATTAGTAAATATTGAGCACAAAATGTATGACCCCTACCAAGTAATAAGCAGGTATTTTATACATTGTAATCTAAAGGCCTATGAGCATGAAACATCTATCTATGATGATGTATTCAAGGATGTTAAATCCTATGAAGAAGTATTAAATAGAGTACAGGCCATGCCACCTGACTCACTGACTGGATTCACGTCATTACAGAGCCATAGGCGAAGTTGCCTACCCAAGAGTTTGCAGGGTGAAGTTTTGACCACACCTCTAGAGCAGGAAGGGCCTCCCCCAAGACTTGAAACAAACACACAGGTCAAAGAAAATACCAAAGGAAAGATGAAGGATACTGAGATACCTTCCCAATACACAGAAGGTTCCCAAACAAAAGAATCAGAGACAGGGAAGGGAAAAGAGCAGGAAACACCCCCAGAAATCCCTAAGGATGTTCCAGAAAAGATAGGAGGAACAACATCAACAGAGCTCGGTAGTCCCATCACTTCCTTAACCCCATTGGATTCCACTTATGGAACCCCCCACGAAGGAGCTCTGTATGTCAGTGATCTAGAGGCAATTTCAAGGGATCAGATCCCTCCATTAGATTATTTTTTCAGTAAAAAGAGAAGAGCAATCTTGAAACAGGAAATCGATCCGAGAGGAGAGGGGATGATTAAAAAACATAGGGTCATTATAGATGGAAAGAAGCTTAAAGATGGAGAATTTGCTACAGAGTTAGCGAGTACGATGGGAACTATATCATTGACAAATATATATTATGTTGACAATTTAACAACCATGCTCGAACAAAAAGACCAAACAATAACTCAACTACAAGACAAATTGAAAGAAACTGAGAGAAATATTAGTTGGGGAATACAAAAGGGTCTAGAACAAGATAGAGTAAAAGATATTCAAGAAATTCAGAAAATGAAAACAGGTTTAGAAGAGGCAAAACAGATAATACAGGTCACACATGCAGAGGTCCAAAAGCAGGAAGAAGAAAATAAATAGTTACAAGATAAAATTAGTTCTATTACTAATCAAGTAGTAGAACTTGAAATTTTCAGGGCACAAGCATTGGGAATACATTTGAAAATAGAAGAAGAACAACAGAAAGTGTTTTTAAATCTGGAAGTAGTCCAGAATTACTTTCAAGAAACAAATAAATCCTTGGAGAATGTTCTCCAAAAAGAAAGGGAAGTGAAAGCAGCCAGAACGACTTTCCAAAAGGCAGTAGCCCTCTCAACAAAGGAAGAATTTGGAAGGATTAAAAAATTATCCATTTCAGAATAGGTTAAAGGAGACGTAATACTTAAAGTGTGGGAAGCAGACCTGGCCGAATATAAAAGAATAACCAGAGATGTCAATGATGATTGCCAGGGAATTTTTGATCTCTTAGAAAGGACTTCATTGAATATCGGAAAAAATGACTGTCCTGGATTATTAGGTGAGATTAACATTGCCAAGCACCAGCTAAGGTTCAAAGAAGAGCTGGAGGAAATGAAGATAGAGATCTCAAAAATTAAATTAATCAATATCAGAGAAATCGACAAATGGATGGTGACACCGAACCTAAAGTTGCAAACTATTAATTTCACAGGGAAGATGATAGAAGATCATTTGCCTGAGTTACAGAAAAGATTCTTCATTTTTGAAGCAAAAGAGATACCAGACGCTCCCAGAGTTTTTGTGAAATTTTTGGGAAAGTGTGTTCATTGTCTTGAGGCAGAGAAACGAAGTTCATCGACACAAACGTAAAAGATTTTTTTTGAATATTTTTATCATTAGAAATTAGAAAAGAAATGTAAACGGTTGACATTATTCATATATGTAACCGTAATCTTAGGAAGTTGGTTAATCACCAACGAGAAAATATTTGATGAAGATGTATAAATGTATTTTCAAAATACTAAGAAAAGGCTTTTGATTTTTTGGAGAGAGCCGCTTGTATTAACAGTTTTCCAATCCATCATAATATATGATACAGACGAGATTATGAATCCTACCAATTTGTAGTTATGTGTTCTTTAACCCTGTTTACTATACTTTATTATGTTTTTCGTTCAATGTTTTTCTAATGAATAATCAATTTGAAGTTATCCGTAAACATCTTTTATAGTTTAGATTGATTCGGATATCAAAGTATTTACATCTTTTCCTCTGAAATTGCTATTAGTGATTTTAAGACCTGTGAATCATTTGAACCTTAGTACTTAACTTTTCATTAGAAATCTTGTTTTCCTTCTTTATTTCCTGTTACAATATTAGATTCTTTCTTGATTAAAGCCTCATATTTTTTAGTAGTATTTCTTTGTTTTTTTTTTTAATTCTCAAATTGTTGCAAATCCAGGAAACGACCTCGAATGTATTTATGTTAGTGTTTTGAATTTAAAAACTATTTTTCCTATTCTCATCTCTTGAAAGATTGAAGTGACATTTGATTAAATTCTTTCACAATTAAATAAAATCTTATTCTCCATGACTGTCCCAAATAGCAGACAACCCAACATTGAACCTGGCCTTCAAGATCAAACTAGTATTTCTCTGAACCTATTTAATACCATCCTACAAACAACAACTAACTGGGTCGAATTAGAATGCTCATGGGCTGCTATTGAGAGAGATATTAGCATCCAAGGACAACGGGAAGCTAGATAGAGACAGTTGAGAAACTGATTCTGCTTCACCCTTCATTTTCAATTCTTATCCTTAAGTTATTCTTTTTTACCTTTACGGACGCCTTGACGATATACTTTTCAGCCTTAAAGTATAAACTCAGGAACAACAGGCTGCAGGGTCACAAATGATGTCCTTACTTGATTGCTTTTCTAGGTATAATCAAATCAAGGTAAAAAGGACCGATAGGTATAAAACCACATTTACTACATGTTGGGGAACATTTTCTTATGAACGCATGCCTTTTGTCTTGTCTAATGCAGGTGCCACTTTTCAAAGAGATATGTAGATATATTTTAAGGATCTAATTGGTAAGATTATCCAAGTTTACCTTGATGATTTGACTGTTTATTCTAAGAACCGGTTGGATCATTTTGGTCATCTTAGAAAATTTCTCATGTGTTGCAGAAAATTTGGCATTTCTTTAAATCCTTCCAAATCTATTTTCAGTGTCACAAAGGGAAAACTCCTCAGTCATATTTTTTCCGATTCATGAATAAGCATTGTTCCTGAAAGGATTATTGTGATTCTAAACCTTCCTGCCCCCACCTATAAGAAGGAGGTTCAATCTTTCATGGGAATTATTAATTTTGTCTGTAGGTTTGTTCTTGATTTTCCTGTTAGGGTTAAACTAATTCATAATCTTCTGATGCAAGATCGTTCTTTTTATTGAAAATATGACCTTGAGAATGATTTCCTTAGGATTAAGAAAGCAATTAGCTCCAGACCAGTTATGGTGAAACTGGATTTTGAGAAATGTTTTATCATATATACCAATGCCACTAAGGAAGCAATTTTTTCTATCCTCTTACAAAGTGATGACCAAAACAATGAAAAACCTGGAGCTTACATGAGCCAAGGTTTATCAGATGATGAAATCAAATAATCTTATATTAAGAAACATGTTTTTCTCTTGTCAAGGCTATAGAAAAAATTCTCCATTTTATTTTGGAAAAACACACGTAGGTTAAAGTCCCTTTACATGCTGTCAAGTTTCTTCTTTCACAAACTTATATTTTAGGAAAACATGCACATTGGCTTGCCAAAATTTAGGAGCATGATTTTATGATCATGACTTCGAAGACAATCGAGGGATGAGACCAAGCTCTTCACTTAGCTCAGCATCCTGAACCAAGTGAAGAACTTGACCATCAAGATAATCTTCTTTCATCTCTATTTTATATTGAGAATCAAAATATTTCTATATCCAAACATCCTTGGTATAAAAATATGGTCTATTATTTGCAGTATCAAAAGTGTCCAGATGAGATGGATCCTCACTAGAGAAGGAGACTATGTGTGGAAGCTTCCAAGTATATCATTTTAGGATAATTTTTGTTTAGGAGGTCTACTGATGGTTTGTTTGATGTGTAAATGATCAAGAAGCACAAAAATTGTTACACGAAATTCATGGATCATCAGTTTCTATCATTCACATCGGTTGTCATTTTTCTTCTAAGGCTACTTATTTTAAAATCATAAGAAATGGTTACTGTTGGCCTATGATATTCCACAATTCTTATAAACTCACAAGATCTTGTGATAAGTGCCAACAATTCGCTGGGAAATAACACCTTTATGCCATGCCCTTACAACCTGTCCTCCCAGATTTCCCTTTTTCTAAATGGGGCCTCTACTTTATTGGTCCTATTAATCCTCTGTCTTCCGCAGGGCATATCTTTATTTTCACAACCACTGATTACTTTACTAAGTGTAACGAGGTTGTCCCTCTTAGACACACATAGGATGAGAAGGCAATTTCTTTCTTAGAATCTAATATATTCTCCAGATTCAACATTCCATTAGATATCATTATAGACAATGGCCCAACCTTCATTTATTTGAAATTGACTCAATTTATGGCTAAGTTAGGGGTCAACCATTTCACTTCGTATTCTTATTACCCTCAGGGAAATGAGAAAGTAGAGTCCACTAATAAGAATTTGGTTAGGATTGTAAAGAAAATCATAGAAGATAAACCTTGTCAGTGGAACACACTTCTCACTTATGCTCTCTGGGCAGATCGCACAACCACCAAAGGAAGTATAGGTTGTACTCCCTTTCAACTCGTATATGATCAAGAGGCTATTATGCCTACCAAGCTAGATCTTTCCTCCTTACGGATGATGTTAAAGATCGAAGAATTAAACTCTTCCATTCTTCCCCAAAGGATAAATGCACTATTATCCCTGGAAGAACAAAGGAATTTTTCCTTGAAGAACATAAAAAGACGGCAACAAACTATGAAAAAGTATTTTAACAGACGAGAAAAATCTATTGAATTCAATATTGATGACAAAGTCCTACTGTGGGATTCAACCCATGCTGAAAGAGGGAGACATTCTAAGTTCCAAAAATTATGGCTAGGTCCTTTCAAAATTGATTTTATCCTAGACATGAACTTATACCTTTTAAAGGATTTGGAAGAGCGATTTTTCTATTACAGTGCTAATGGTTCCCACTTGAAACATTATGTGGAGCCATCTTGATCACTAATTCTTGTATAAAAATGACTGTTGTATATAGTCTTTTGTCTTACTGTTTTCTTTTTACTTTTGTTTTTTGAGTTTTAATATCTACTATTTTCTTATTTTAATAATCATAAATAAATTCTGGATCATTTTTCCATAACAATGTCATTCTGTAAATATTTTTGATCAATGAAGAATAAGATACACATACTTTTCATGATGTCCTCCTTTCAGACATTGTTGAAATAGATTTTTTCTTTCAATACTATTGTAGGATAGTTGATTTTGTCTTCTTCCTTGTTTTTTATATCCTTTTCTTCCCTCCATCCTGAGTGTAATGTCCCTTTCCAAATAGGAGCTCCAGAAGAGGAGGCTTAATGGTCTAAACCGCCCCGTTAGACTATAGCCAGGGCCAAAGAGGGGTAAA
>SNQJ01S0053107.1:0-11345 GCA_010110895.2 Picea sitchensis
CCCCCTTTACAATATATTTGAGATCTCCTTTGTAGTTTCAACAAATTTGGTAGTGAATCCTATAAGAAAATTAATATTTCAAGAAAGGATTGTACAAATAAATATTTTTTTAGATTCAAGGATAGTCCATATCTTATACATTTTTGAAACACATGATTTAAATGTGTTAAATGAACCTATTTTGAATTTTTAAAATAGTGATATCATCTATGTAGATAGCAATGAACTTATCCTTTTCTTTCGTCAATGCTATATCCATTGCTCTTTGGAAGGAGTGGTAAAAGTTGTCTTATGTCTATCATCTTTATGAATTGCTACTTGGTTATACCAAAAAATATCTATCCATCATTAAAATTCTTTGAGCTTGACTCTTTCTCCAACCTGTGATCCATATTGGGTAAAGGATACTTATCCTTGAGTGAAGCTCTATTGATATTCTTGAAATCTACACACAACTAAATTTCCCAATTTTTCTTCCTCATGAGAACTAGGTTAGCAACTCAAGAGGAATATCTCAATGGAAAAATAATATTATCATCAAGTATCCTTTTTCAATTCTTTCTCAATCAAAGGCAAGAGAAAAGGATTAATTGGGACACATCATTTTGGAAGAATTACTCAATGTTGATCCTAAAAACATCATTTGAGTTCAAAAGATTTTACAAAGGGATGAGTCCTCTAGAAATGTAATTATTCTTTCAATCCTAGCCGAAATATCTTTTCTTCATTAATGCATAAGTCTTTTGATAACCTAGGTGGATAGAGTAATGTGCATTATTTGTCTCGTGAAAGACTAACTTTTGTACTTTTCAATGATTTGGAATGTAGATAGGATCTCTCAACAACAAAAATCCATTATATACAAAATGATAACTCTAATACAACTTGAGACCTTTTTGTTGCAACTTTCTTTTCTCAACAATTAATAATACACATCCTAATACAAATTATCCCTCTTAGAGTGTTGTTTAATCAACATCCTCAAATCAGGATAGTCTTGCACTATAGTAACCACATGTCTTCTCCTACTAAGTGCATCTACCATACAAGGATTAATGGGATTGAAATAGCATTGATATTTTTAGGCTAAATTTTGGGTCATTCTTCCAAAATTGTGTCCCAATTATTGAAATTCTCCCTTGAAGAGTTCACACTTACTTAAGTTTGTGTACAACTTATGTTTCCTCACAATATACAATACTATCCACAAATGCTCTTCATTCTCAACTTCAATTTGAGAGTAAATCAATATATCATCAATGAAGACTAAGACAAACTTGTATAAGTACTTCCTCAATACATTATTCATTAACCTCATGAAAACAATAGGTGCATTAGTTAGAAAAGGAAATAACTTAAATTCATAGTGGCCATAACAAGCTTTGAAGGCCCTCTTTGGAATATCTAATTCTCAACTATAATTTAATGGTATCCCGATCTTAAGTCTAACCTAGAGAGCACTTTTGAAACCTTAAGTTGATCATATCAGTTATCTATCATTAACAAAGGATCTTGGTTCTTAATGGTGACCTTTTCCAAGATATGGTAACCAATGTGATGAGACCCATTATTGTCAATTCTGAAGGCTCATCTTTGGCACATTTTTCTACCATAAAATGACTTAATGTTTGATTTCGACCATATTTAATAGTCACTCATGGGTATTTTGTATGTTTATTAATGAATGTATGATTGAGGTGGATTTTTGTGTATAACATACCTTTTTGCACTAATGGTTTTGTCAAAAGACATGTATTCCACCAACCAGGTCGAACTGCAAGAGTCAAGGGTGACAACCTCCTAGAAATAAGGGATTTTGTCTCCCTCAAGGAGCTGTCATCCAAAGATCAAGGGAAGTTGTCCCTACCTACCTTCAAGAGTGTTTCTTGTGCATTAATGACCACTTTTGATCAACAATAGTTGAATATACAAGTATAAAGGGATGAGATCCCTCATTTACCCATTTCTCTCCTTGATTTAGGAAAGGAGGTCGAACTCTCTAGCTATATATAGACCTCTAGCCTAGGAGAGAGATATAAAGAATTTTGGAGAAGTATTGTGTGGATATTTTGTGAAGATTTGTATTGAGAACTCAAAGCTTTCCAACTCTTGATGTGTTATTGATATTTATGAAATAAATATGGTTTTTCTTTCAGTTTATTAAATTTTCTTTTAGGCTCCTTATGCTTCTTGGGTAGGGTCCATCCAAGAGGGATCAAGGACCCTGTTACCATTTCTATAGTTTTCATGCATGTTTAGATAATATTTTATTCTCTTTTGAAGTTTAATATGGCTTTGTATAATTAATTCTATCTTTTGTCAAAGTTATCATGGGTTATCTAGTGACAACAAGCATCTTGTAGAAATTTTCAATAGCCTCTTGGAGAACACCTAGGTGCCTCTCAAGGCCAAGAGCCTCAGATTCACTTCATTTATTTATAGTCTAGCTTCGTTCATGATTTTAAAGACTTGCACCGAATTTTTAGACTTCGTTTTTCTTCATGTAGGAGTTTCCTGTAGAAACTATACAGTTCCAGTAGAAATGCACAATTCTTATAGAAATCTCTTGTAGGTTTGTTTCAACTTCATATTTTGACTTAGATTAATGTTATTTTTCTAAAAGCATCAATAAACAATGAACAAACATTTATATTGATATTGATAAGAGGGTTAGCTTGTTTTATTCATGCATTAGTGTAGCTTTACTTCTATTACAACTTTATGTCATAACTTAGATCGAATTCATCTTTTTGCTTTAGTTTAATCTTCTTGATTCAATATTTTTAATGTAGTTAGAATAAGTTCTTTCCATGCAATCTAGATCAGATGCACTTTCATATTGGTGTGTTTCCTTCAAGCTATTAGTTCAAAGTTTCTTTCTATCATTTAATTTTCCTACACATTTTCAACCTTTGATCAGTTTCAACCCTTTGCTACCGACAATTTCATACTGTACATACAATGCATAACACCTCTTAAGTTTGTACGAACCCCGCGTTGACAAGTAAAGTAGGAAACCAAGGGTATATTAAATCATTTCTGCTATTCCTAGGACCATCACTTTTTGGCGCCATTGTTGAGGAGGTGTTGAAGTCTGCATGTTATTTTTGTTTTCTTTTGTGTGACCTAGAAAAATAAAAAAGGATACCCCACTCACAAGGCCAAGTTCACTATATAATTTTTGTAGTGTAATGACCTAAGTGATTTCACTCCGTGTGAGTATTGATAAGCTCCTTGTTACACTATATTTTTGCATTATATATAAGAAAAAAAACACATTTTTCCACTTTCTTTTGATTTCATGAATGAATAGACCTAGAGATAAGAAATATTTTTTTTTACCAAAAACCCCCACCACAAAAACAGGTCCAAGCAATCCAGAGATTGGTCCTAAAACAATAGAAAGTTTCTTGGAAAGGGAATCTAGAGAATTTGAAAATATTTCAGAAGAGAGTCAGTCCTCACCTCGTGCCATGGCTGGTGAAGAAGAAATATTTGAGTTCCCTATTTAGGAATCTAATGGAGAAACCAAGATGAAAAACATTAATACTTCTGCCTTACCTCATTTTCACGGACTTGTTTATAAATATCATGACACTTTCTTGTTTGAGTTTGTAGTTATATGCAGGACATATGGTTATACCACTGATGAACAAAATCTCAAACTTTTTCCTTCTACCTTGAAGGATTCAACTCTAAGATGGTTTATGAGCTTGGATGGAAATAATATCACAACTTGGGATCAAATTAAAAATACCTTCAGTGAAAGATACAAAGACTATTGTAGAGAGAGAGAAACAAGGGATGCAATTTTCAGAATGACACAAGGACCTGATGAATATCTAAAAGACTTTGAAGAGATATTTCAACTAAGCTACAAGAGAGATGGAAATTGCACTCTGGATGAAGACTCACTCAAGCTTGTCTTACTCAGAGTAGTAAGAGAATATCTTATGGAAATATTGAATCTCCTATCCAATGGATATATATATATATATATATATGTTTACCCCCGGGGGGTCTGCGACAAGGGTTTCCTCAGCCGCAGACCCCTTTCCTCCCCGCGTTCTCTCCTCTCCTTCATTGACCGTCCCCTCTTCGTTTGTAGTGGGGATCGTCCTCATACCTGTCCTATTATGCTTGCGCCAATACGATTGGAGTGGATGGGAGCCCTATCTTTATTTTGGCCATAGATTGTTTGCAATGGGGGGTCTGTTGCTCGCGCCATCAATAGAGGGGTTCTTCGTTTGTTCTTTTTTGTGCTCAACTTCTTATTTTCTGATGGTATCCGGTTCCATTTGGGTCTCTTGTGGCGCTGCCTCTGTGCTTTGGGTTATAGACCTTGGTTCTGGGGTTCCAAGTGATGTCAGCGGCTCTAGATAGTTGTATGTCCTCCATGGGTGCAGACCTAGAGTCGCCTAACTCTTAAGATCTACCCTCTACCTCAATCATGCCTTTCTATCTTGGTCTGTGGAGGCCAGATCTAGGTGCGGATCTAGACCTGGTGAGGTGTAGTCTGGTTTGTTATTTCTGTTGAGTGTTTTGTGATGGTTTACTCTGGGCATGGAGCTGGTATTCTTCAGATAGAGTTTTTTTAGTGCCGCATCTACTTTTTTCTCGGACCGTCTCCCCAGATCTTCTTGGCGCTTCCTTTGTCGTCTGCGAGGGGTTTTGGTCCACTATCTCTACAACCTCTAGTGTGTGTGGAGACATTCTCTTGAAGTTTTATGAGGGTTTGGCCCTCACCAAGCCATCCCTGCTGGTTTTTTCAGGGCTTGATGCAAAGTCAGGGCCTTCTCGGTGTTTTGGTGTCTAGGATCCTCTGCACCCCCTTCTGATCTGTGTTGCGGAGTGGTTTCTTGGGTTTTTCTGCTTCTATATGGAGGGGTCTATTTCATATCTTTTGAGGTCCATTTCACAGGCATGCGGTGTTGATTTTGACTGGTGGGGTCAACGCTTTGAGGTCCATTTTGGGCGTGGGGGTTCTAGTTCTCCTTCACTGTGGTTGTAGTCTCTCTTATGGTCCCTTTGGATCCTGTTCTTGATGGGGTTTTTTTCCGCTCTGGCCTGGTCCATCTAGGTTCTCTTCATTCTACATTTTCTGTCGTGTTTTAGGCTGTGCTTTCTTGAGGCCTCTTGGCATCTATCTGCCTACATTTGGGTTTACTCCCAACTCCTTATTTGGTACATCCTTTGTGGATTTTACTTTGGACCATTTCTGGAAATGTTTTGCAATAGAAACATAAGCTCGTAGGAAATGAAGAATCTGAGAAAGAATATATTACCCTACCTCAACCACAAACCCCTCCTTACTGTGAAAGATTACAAGAAAATAAAACTTATACATCTGAGGAAAAAAAACTTTTAGGAGAGCTTAAGAATTTGTGCATAAGATACCTCTCTTACAAGCTCTTAAAGATGTGCCCATTTTCAACAAATATATCAAGGAAGAATGCATTATAAGACCAGGGAGAAAAAGAAAATATGCTCCTACCATAAATTTCATAGGACAATTAGCTGACCTTATGTTTGGGAAGTTAATTGTACCTAAATACTTGGATCCGGGGATTCCCTTAGTAAATGTGCATATTAATAACACCTTGATCCAAAATACTCTTATTGATCTAGAAGTTACTATCAATGTTATGATTAAAGATACTATGCTAAGACTCATCCTTCAGATATTTTTGAGAGATACCCCAACTGTACTACAACTAGTTGACAAATCAACACTTAAATCAAAATGCATGTTATAAGATATCATAATTTCCATTGATTCTTGGGAGTACCCTATTGACTTCCTAGTCCTTCAACCAAGGCCTCAAACCAATGGATATCCTCTCATTTTGGGAAGGACTTGGCTGGCCACAATAGATGCATACATTGGGTGTAAAGCAGGCAATATGACTATCGTTGATGGATTATCCCAAAAGCATATTGTTCTTTAGCCTCCTATACAACCTTTGATAACATAAAATCTGTTGGATTACTGAGAGTGGGAGGTGGGGGGGTGAATCAACAATAGAGATTTTTAATCCTTTTTAACCACAATATATAAGTGTTATTTATCTTTATGATCAATATATCATTATCATTCAACAAGTGCAGAGTAAATAAACCATGAACAATGAACAATCATACACGTACACAATACACCGATATTTTTACGTGGAAACCCAATGCGGGAGAAAACCACATAATGTTTGTTCTTGTATGTATTTAAGAATTACATTCATTGGGAGCACCTACTTCCTTTGTTTTCCAGCTGTAAGTGTCATATGATTAGACCACTGCCACACTATCCCTGTGAGATATACCACTGTAAAAATGTACCAATCTATGCCAACAACTTGTAATCAACCTATACCAATATCCTGCAATAAATCTTGTACCAAAAGTTAGCCTGTACCAACCAAAACCAACAGGTACGTGAATTGTTTATGATGCAACCCATGTATGTACGTGCCATGTCTATATTGTAGCCTACGGATGTACACGAAATGTCTATACTGCAGCTTGCATATGTACACGACATTTCTATACTGCAGCCTGTGTATACCTTTAGAAAGCTAGGGTTTTCCCCCTTTCTAAAACTCAGACACTTTGTTGCCTCTGCCACATCAACCTACAACCTGTCACTGTGTCTTATCTGTAGTTGTGCCCTGTGTATACATCATCTTACATATCCCTTAACCAAGTGAATCTATATATCTCTAGTCATGTGCCATACTTGTGTGTACAATCATGAACAAGTGTAATAACCCTCACATGACCTAGACATCAAACCTGCAAAGATATACAACCTCACACTACACAAACAACTTCACAACCACTTCACAACTACAAGCTCTCAACCATGTACCACAAAAACCCTCAACTATATGCCAATAAATACAAGATGTGCTTCAACACTAACAAGATGTACCAATGATAAATATCAAATATACCAACACTGTATTTCTATAGATCTAGTGTATACAGTAAGTGCCATATAACCAATAACCTCTCTAGGGAAAATCCTCAAACCCCCATAACCAGATCTCATGTAGACAACAATATTCAACTACACATAGAAATAAGACATACCTTTTGAACCTGTAGATAGATCTGTTGTACCTGATCACTATAGACATTCCTGGGATCTTTCTCTCAGACTCTAGAGACCTGACATATTCATCTCCTCAAGTTTTCATGGCTTTTACCAACCATACGTGCCCTGTCATACTGCCATTCCGCATACACACGATCCCTTCTCCACTGTAGCCTGCATACACCTCAAAAACTAGGGTTTTTTCAGTATTTTTGCAATTCTGAAACTTTCTCCATCAACCCTTTATGCTAACTTAGAATTGCGTAACTTAAGATGTATCAACGAGTACATGAAATAAACCTTACACAATAATAGATATTCAATGTTATCAATAGGTGTTAATAGGAGACCTTTGCTCTCTTATTTATACTCTCCAAGTAGCTTCCTCTAGGGGTTACCTTCTAACTAAATTAACCCAACTTCTTTCTTTTAGGGCTAACCCACTTCTAACCACTTGTCCACTTATAACCACTTTATCCATAAATAGTAAACTCTCCACTTCTATTGCAAATAATTTAATTTTAATTATTTTCTTATTGCAATAACTTAACTCATGATTAACTCCTATTTTCACTCACTATGACCAATCAACTTCTTCTAGGAGTTTCTAGAGTAATTCGACTTCTTTGACCTTCTAGGGGATTCTAGACAACTCATGAGCGTTCTCCAACTTCACAAGGCCATAACTCTCTAACTGTGAGGAGTTATATGAGGTTCCACATATCATTGGAAATGACATGACATGTAATATCCATATAGAATAATCTTACCTACAAATACATTGATATTCATAGCTTTATACATCAAACTAACTTGAGTTCCTTAACCATAATGTTGGGGCTACCAGAATTTTCTACCAGACTTGCTTCAAGGGTTGACATCAATGACAACCAACCCAATTAATCAACAATATCCCCCTTTGGCATTGATGACGACACTCTGATGCAACACTAAATTCATATCACTCATGCTCCCCCTATGACCATCACTCCCTTTAGAAACATGCCTTTGTTCTGTCTCTCAAAGCATCAAACTCTATATCCAAGCATCGAACTCTCTATCCATGCATCTGATGAATCTCTCCCCCTTTGACATCAATGGAAAAGGTAACTTCTTGTCGGGGTTGCTCCCCCTGACTGAACTATCCTTGGGGTTGGTCCCCTTGACTAAAATCTTCCTGAATCTTCTCCCCCAAACTGAACTGTCCTCTTTATGGTACTTCCTCATGTAAATCTAAGACATATAACAATATCATTCAAAATTCAATGTGGGGCAGAAACTATGCAAGTTTCTGACGAAGATACTCAAAGGATTCCCTTGGAAGAGGTTTTGTAAAGATGTCTGCAATCTGTTCTTTAGTGCCAACATGCTCAACTCGAATGTTCTTCTATGCAACTTGTTCCTGTAGAAAATGATACTTGATTGGAATGTGCTTCTTCTTGAAGTGCATCACTAGATTCTTTGAGATACTGATGGCGCTTGTATTATCACAATATATCAGAATAGGCTCATCATACTCAACCTGTATATCTATCAAAGTTCGTTTCATCCATAGAACCTGTGTACAACATGATGTTGCTGCAATATACTCTGCTTCGGTTGTAGATAATGATATTGATGATTGTTTCTTTCTTAGCCAAGATACCAAATACTCACCCAAGTAGAGTGTTGCTCCAGTTGTACTTCTCTGGTCATCAATGCAACCTACCCAATATGCATCTATGTAGGAAATATGTGAAAGATCATTTTCTTTTGTAAACCATAATTCAAACTCTTATGTACCCTTAAGATATTTGAATATCCTCTTTACTGCTAGACATGTGATTCTTTTGGTGCTTCTTGAAATTGTGCCACTTGTCCAATTGCTTGCATTACATCTGGTCTGGATGATGTCACATAAAGTAAGCTTCCAATCATTGACCTGTACTGCCTCTGATCTGTATACTTTGAATCATCATCTTTACTTAACTTGCAACTGGTTTTCATAGGAGTATTAACTTGTTTGCAATCTTCCATTCCAAGTCTCTTTAACATTTCTATGATATATTTGGTTTGAGAAATAAAAATTCCTTGGTTTCTTTGACATATCTGAAGACCCAGAAAGAAGGATAATTCTCCAAGTAATGACATTTCAAATTCATTCTACATATCCCTTGAAACTTTCTGTCTCAACCTGTCATCATCACTTCCAAATATAATATCATCAACATAAACTTCAATTAATAAAATACTATCTTGAGTTACCTTGATGTAGAGGTTGTTGTCTACATTTCCTTTCCTGAACCCTTGCTATTGTAAGTATTTGTCTACTCTGGAGTACCATGCTCTCGGGGACTGTTTAAGACCAGAAAAGGCCTTCTTCAATCTGCAAACATAATTTTCATTCTCTGACAACTGAAATCCTTCAGGTTTCTTAATGTAGACTTCTTATTCTAGTTCCACATTCAGAAAGGCTGATTTCACATCCATCTGATACACCTTGGAGCATGCATAAGCTAGGATCAATCTAATTGCTTCCATTCTGGCAACTGGAGCAAACATCTCTTCAAAGTAAATACCTTCAACCTGTGCATATCCTTTACATACCAATCTATATTTGTTCCTGGTAACATGTCCATCTTCATTCAATTTAGTTCTGAAGACCCACTTTGTGTCAATCACATTATTGTACCTTGGTCTTAGAACCAATTCCCAAGTGTCATTATTCTTTATTTGATCCAATTCTTCATCCATTGCCTTTTTCCATAATTCATCCTTGCTAGTTTCTTCAATATTGTTTGGTTCAATCGAAGATAAGAGTGTTAGGTGCAGTTGATCTGGTGAACACATTCTTCTTCTAGTCTCAACTCCTACGTCTTTGTTCCCGATAATTTGATTTGAGGGACGATTCTTCTGTATTCGTTTTCTAAGTGTCTTTGGAGGTACTTGTTATTCTTGTTCTTCTACTTCTAACTAATATTCTTCATCTTCCCTTTCTGCTACTTCTTCATCCTTTTCTTCTTCTTAGTGAACTTGTTCCACTAAATCCTTTTCTTCTTCCTTTATTTTCTGTCCACCTGTCTCATCAACCATCACATTGATGCTTTCCACAGCTTTGTTTAGCCTTAGATTTAAATATTTGTATGTTTTCCTTGTACTTTAGTACCCAACAAGTATGCCTTTGTCTACACGAGAATCAAACTTTCCCATTCTTCCATATTCTCTTTTGATGTAGCATTTGCTTCTAAAAACTCTGAAGTGCTTCACATTTGCTAGTCTTCCTTTCCATAGCTCATAGGGAGTTTTATCCCTGGTGTTTCTGAGCATTACTTTGTTTTGAATGTGAACTGATGTATGCACTGCATGTGCCCAAAATACATCTGTCAACTTGGAATCCATTAACATTGTTCGAGCCATTTCCTATACTGCCATGTTATTCCTTTCGACAACTCCATTCTGTTGAGGTGTCCTAGCAATGAAGAATTACCTTTTTATTCCATGATTTCTGCGGAAATCCATAAATTCCTTTGAAGTAAATTCTCCTCCATTATCGAATCTCAAACATTTGTTTTTTTATTCCATTTCATTTTCAACCATTTCCTTGTATATATTGAAGTTCTCAAAATCTTCTGACTTCTTTCTGAGAAAACAAACTACAGTCTTCCTTGTATAATCATCAACCAATAACATAAAATATTTTTCACCTTTTAAACCCTTTGTTCTAGTTGGTCCAACTAGATCAGTATGCACAATTTCCAATGGTCTTGTTGTGGAGTATTATTTTGATTTGAACTTGTTCTTTATTTGATTTCCTTGTTGGCAATGCTTGCATAATGTGTTGGTTGGCTTCGTGATCTAGGGAATTTCATTGATTGCTTCATTTTTGCTAACTTTGACAAGGTTATCAAAGTTTATCTGACCCATTCTTCTGTGCCATAGACAAACTTCATCTTCCTTTCCTAGACACCACTTTTTGTAGTGTACCAATTGCTCTGATACCAATTTTTAGTGTGCCAATTGCTGCTCTGATACCAATTGTAGTATACCAATTGCTCTGATACCAATTGTAACGTGCCCATTGGCTTTATACCAATTTGTAGTGTACCTTTTCCCCTACCAAGGTTTACAAACCTCTCATTTACCATTCTATACATGGAATTTTACATAATTTGTACAGACATTATAAGCACATGCATTTAATCATTAAACACACGTAAATTACAGAGTAAAACATATGGGTACTGCTATAATTAAACCAGTCATAGAATTCATCATT
>SNQJ01S0053107.1:29217-41888 GCA_010110895.2 Picea sitchensis
TGTTCGTGCTAGTCACTGATCACTTGCGAAGGTGCTTGATGCCACTCAAGATGAGGCCCTTACATATATCTTGTTATTGATGTTAAAAAATCACCTGAAGAAATTTGAGTCATAATAGTTTGTGCAATCATGTGGAGAAATTAAAATTAAGAATATGCATACTAGTGACAACTTGGAAAACCACACTTTCCATTGTTAATATGCACTTTTAAAATTGCTTGTATGAGATAACAAAGGCCCACCATAATCAGGAGACCTACATTTGGACGAAATCACAATTTTCTATTTTTTAAATTGAATTTCTGAATGCATAAATAGATTCAGCTTGCTGTAAAAAGCCTGGGACACTAGGATTATACAGACTTAGCCACTGAAATCTGCAAATCCAACAATTTATTCCAAATTTCTGACAAATTAAACAAAGTATATCCCAAAAAAAAACCAAAATGTAAGACCTCATAGGGCTAACAAATGTTTTATAATTTTTTTTTGTAATATTCAAACAGATATATCCTGAATCCTTGGCCCCAAAAGAATGAAAAAACCTACGTGCATTATTCTACAAATAATTACAAATAAATCGCAGGGTATGATTAACATGTTCAGTAAAAACGATTCATTGACAAGTAATGAATCATTCAAAGCTTGCGTCAAACCCCTTTCAAACAAACAATGCCCATAATACAGCATGGTCATTTTGTTCTACAACAATAAAGGCCCGCAATCTGTATAAGAATAATTGCACAGAAATCGCACTAATTTCAGGTAGTCTCAGCGCTCGTGGAATTATCTATCTATGTTACCAAAAGAAAGAAAATGATTTTAATATTTACTAGGTTAATAATAGGGGACATACTGTCTTACACATTGATTTTTACATTTCAGTCCTTTTCCTGTTCAAATTGATGATGAGTTTTTCTAATTTTTCTGTTGTCTCTGATTAAATAAATTATTTCAAGAGCTAGCCGTCAAGATACCTACATAATTATTCCTATAATCTTTAAAAACTTCACACTCTTAAATAAAATATTTTTCTATTTCTACTTTTCTGAAATTGCAGAACATAACCCTTTCTTTCCAAACTTCCTATGTTTTATAATGATGACAAACTCTGGGTAACGACAACTAATAAGCATGTAACTTAATTCTGTCGTGCCCACTGGTCATATGAATCTGTATTGGCGGAATCTTGGACCAATTAATAAGCAATCGATCAATCTTCCCACTTCTATAAGATGAGATTGTAATCAGAGAAACCACGAGAAATCTGTTCACAATATTTGCTCTCCTACTACTCGTGATTCTTAAACTGAATAGAGTCCATGATGGCACTTAGCCCTAACTACCCAGACTGATACACTTAACGGTTTTCGGGCTTTAAAAAATGGATGCCGAGATTGGAAATAGTAGAAGTTCCATGAAACAACCACTCTGTAACTCCATATAAAATCCTTTGTGCACAATATTTTGGTATCGATGCATTTCTGGATTTTACAGTGTTCATGCTTTGTTTTCGGGTTTAGATTCCATTTCCGCATTTCTTTGTTTTTTTGCATTTCGTTGTTATTTTGTCTTCCTTCTCCTTTAACAACCACCAAAAAGCAACAACCAGGTATCTGTCAATGGTCGTTATGTTTCCATTCAGTATGGGACGACAAGTTGATGTGAACTCTATAAAGATTTTGTTAAACAATTTTTTTTTTTTTTTTTTTGGATAAATACAATGTAAAAAGTTTTGAAACATCCAAAGTTTAAAGTGAACACTCTATTCATTATACTTAGATTTTATAAAAAATTTACTATCAAAAAATGTCATTGATACCCATAATACCATTGATACCAATAAAATACAATGGTTGGAAAAAAAAGTTGTATCATCAACACCACAACAACATCGATGGAGATCCAGAATAGGGTATTCATTTGTTTTCTCGAGCATTGCCTCAGGTCAAGAGTTAGCTCCTAGTCCTTGAAGGGTTTATGGTCTTCCTCTTTTAAGAACACCGAGCAAGAAATTTACCCTTCGGGAACTTCCTACGGGTCACATGGCATGGCCTCCAGATTAACACCGCCAAGGTAGTATAGTGCGGCCCTCGCAGACTTGAAGGAGGTCATATGGCTCAATGCAATAACAGTGGTAGCAAAGTGTGCCTTTTCACATCATCAACAACAACATGCTATTGCAGTGGAATTTCCCATGGTTGACTGTTCCATGAAGCATCCACATTACCCTATTGAGAACCAGAACCAGTGTTATGCCCATGTTCCGATGCATTTGTCCTATGATTGTCCCCGTGAAAGGAAACCCATTCGAGAATACGTTGGGCAGTCACTCTCCTATTTGTATTTAGGCAACCTACCATGGTCACGGGTTTGGAAATCCGGGTCTAGTGGTACTGTGAGAAGGATGGAATAATTAATCAAGGCTGTCCGAGAGTACGTACATCCAACAACAACAAAAATAACAAACCTTCCACATAAAATGAACCTCCTCTTGTAGGTGGCACAAAGGATGGTCTTGAGAAGCCTTAAGGATGGAAGACTAAATTGTGGATGTGGCGCATTCAGCTAAAGATTATTTTGTTCTTCTGGCTAGCGACAAAACATTACATTCTAACTTGGGATGTATTAAAAAAAAGGGGATGGTCTGGCCCAGGGTTATGCTATTTGTGTAGAGCGAACGACGAAGACATTGGACACCTTTTCATAAACTATCAGTTTACTAAATCAGTTTGGGTTATTTGCCTCTCTGCTCTAAATCTTCAACTGGAATGGTCCAGTAGTACTCTAGGGGCCGCGATGGAAAATTGGTATCAGCACAAAGATGTGCCCATGAAACTATCGGCTCTGATTTGCTGGTTCTTGTGGTTGGAACGCAACAATACTTTGTTTGAAGGGATTAAACCCTCTACCAACAAAATTAACCACAAAATTTTAACTAATCTCTCCTTCTATCCTGCAAATAATAAACAGATTACTTTAAGACATGGCCCAATTGAAAGGATTAATGGCTATATGATTGCCTTCTTTGATAGAGCGACCTCTTGTGATAGTTCAATTTGCGGAGCAGGGGGCTCTATGAAAAGGGCCTATGATCAAGACATAAGATGGTTTTTCAATTGCGGATCTGGAACTAACACGAAGGCAGAGCTAGTTTGGGTATGGGCCTCACTTTTTTTGGCAAATCTCATGGACATTCATCAACTGCAGTTGATGGGGGACTCCAAGGTTGTTATCGACTGGATGCAGAGGAAGGGCAATCTTTTAGCTACCAAAATAGAAGGTTGGAAACGCAGAGTTAGAACTTTAGAGAAAATTTTCCAAAGTCTCCTGCTCCAGCATATATATAGAGAAGCGAACGCAGAGGCAAATTCGTTGTCAAAAAAAGCTCTTCTTTCGCCAAAAGGATGCCTGATATATTGCACATGGGACGATGAATTAGAAGGACAACCAATTACTCTACAAATCTTCTAATTTCCCGAGGATGTCTCTCTGCTGGAATGACCGATTTAATAGCCTTTGCTGAGTGATAGCCTCTGCCGTTTCTGTTTGAAACCCATTTTTTTCTTAGTGATCTTCTTATCAATCGCCTAAGCGTGTCTCTGCTACTGTTCTTGGAGCGTTGGGACAATCAATGCAGGAGGCGTAGTTATTTGCTTTATTTTTAAGTGCTGGGTATGTACCTGAAAATAGTTGTTACAGGATTGAATGCAGATTTCTTTTTGTCTGTGCTTTGTTTAAAAAATTATTATAATGATAATTAGAGCGATTTTTTTATCTGTAAAAAAAGAAAGGTGCGAAAGGCACATAAAGTAACTAGAGAAGTGATTAGAAAATAAGACAATTTAAAGGTAATCAAAGCAAAGAAACATGTAACTTTTTGGAAAACCAACAAAGCATTTTGAAGGTTCCTATTTGTTGAAGGAAAATCTCCCTGGGGACAGGTAGATCTCCTCAAAGAGCTAGACTCTTAACTCTAAGACAGAAAGTGCTTATCACGGTCACTGACTTCCTTTTAGATCTAGGTGGACTAGTGTGTGAGAAGGAAGAAGAAAAGAAGTACCTTTTACCAGTGTTTGTCCCTGCATGCTCCGAGTTGATCTCCAATCTTTCGCTCCTCGATAAGATTTGTAGACAAACAAAGTACGACCACTTCCTACTCTATCAAGATTAGTTCGAAATAGGTCTATCTACTAAAGAGACAAATTCATGTGAGATTGAACACGAATTAGAAAGAAATAGGCCAAACAAATTATATTAATGAGGACAAAACATTGCTTACAACCGTAGATGGATTGCAACAGTTCTGCCAAGTCCTCCTTGTCTACCCCTTGCTCAAAAGATCCACGATCCGAATGATGGTAGCTTCATCGATTGCTCCCTATGAGATCATAGTTCTCTTGCTTCCAAAATATCTCTGTTCCAGCACCACTTATAAGATCATAAGTTTGGTGTGATTCTCCCTTTTCAGTCCCCTTTCACCATTAGAAAGCTTGCTTATATAGCCTTGGAGAGGTTTTAACCACTTGAGATATCCTTGGGAAAGTTGAGGATTTTCCTCCTTCAGTTGAGGATCTGCCCTAAGATCATGGATGGACTAGGGATTCGAATCCAACTGTCTTCCAAGAATGAAAAGATCCTTCCCCCATTCATCTCAACAACTCAACTGCTGCCCAGAATAGGTAGCGCTCCCTCAAAAGGGCCATCAGAGCGCTACAACTCTCCCCAGTAGGGTTAAGGGGGGCGCCAATGCTTCTAAAGACACCAACGCTCCCTCAAAAGGGCCAAAAGAGCTTTATAACGCTCCCAGACAATGTACGGGGGAGCGCCAGTGCTCCCAGAAGAGGTATAGGGGAGCGCTCTCCTTCAAAAGCTTAGTTTCTTGAGTGTTTTCAGATGGCAAAAGGTTCATGAGCCTGCTGACTCATTTATCCTCTTCCAAATCAAATGTTTGAGGTGTTTCAAGTGTCTTTCTCATGTAATTACAGGCATGACATAGGCATCATGGCAGTATGCTCCCTTGACACTTGCGACACTTGAGCAAAATGCGACACTTGCGACACTTGTAATGATGACACTTGCGACACTATCAAAGTGAGTAATTTTGACGTGTAACACTATTGTCCATGGGTTGATGAAAAGAAATATTCTCTCCCATAATTTCTTTTCAAATGTTCAAATAGAATACTTTTAAGTTCTATTCTTCTTTTCAAATTTCTCTTATTGAATCTCACTCGCAATGTGCTTGATGATTCTTCAATATTTGTTTGAGGGCATGGGGAGACTCTCATTTTTCATACATCAATTTTGACAAATGAACATTCACTCTGTACATGCATAAATAAAGTTCGATGGTTACTAAAATTCATGCATTTGTCAAGAGAAAAGATTGGTCCTTTTAAGAAGTTAAAGCTTTAACCAAAGTTAACATGGCTACTAGAACATATGTTTCTTACTTTCAAGGTCTAGATCCAACGTCTTTCATAAGAATTTAAAGCCTACACAAATGATCCAGAGCATAACCAAGATCCTCAACCCTATTTGCTCAATGTTGTGAAAAAACAAAGAATATGATGTTGGCACATTTAACAAGGATGTTGTGGAGTTGTTGCTCAGTTGTGAAAATGTTGCAACCAAGTAAGGGTGGTTGCAACTGTCTAAGGACTTTCAAAAGATGTTATTTTTCTCCTTGGTGTTGCCTTTATTTAAACATATTATTTTGGAGTAAAAAGAATGTCAAAGAAAATTTAGCTTCATGTTAACCCCATCCTCCTCAGGCTATAGAAAACATGTTTAAATAGGTGTAACTCTAATCAGTGAAAACTATGGTTATGGGTTGCCACATGTTGGAGGATATGACCAAGTAGGCAAGGTCACTGGCAACACAGATATGGGCAACCAACAAATCTACATTAAGGATATGAACAATAGGGTTGCTGTAAACTAGGTTCTAGTTCCCTATGAGCTCCACAATTTGTATGTATTTGTACATGTACTCCATAATGGAATGGATAAGAGGGATCAACACATCTTAGATGGCTACTTTGATCAAAAATACATTAAAGGAGACCATGTACCTCTCCATGCAAACAAGGTTGGTGTATTATATCCATACAACAAAGGAATCATGCATACTACCCTTGCGATTATATATGTTTGTGCATCTAGTAGGATACTGATCCAAGAGGATCCCCATCGATCTGATGGCCTCAATCTTTGCAAAAAAATCAACGTCCAAATCGATTTTAAAATAGATTTTATGCCAACCAAGCAAAGATGTGTTGATGCACTTCTAGAAGAAATATAAAGGCATTTTGTGCATTCAAATGATAATGGTAATCCCAAGCCGCTAAGATCAAACCTTGGATTGTGCATCGAGTTTCATTGTATGACCCTCTAGAAGTTTCTTCTCAACCCAAACACCAGCTCTGAGAGAATCATCTGATAAATATTTGATGGCAATCCCAACACTAGTGAAGCAACATTTGGATTTGAGGGGATTTGACCACTAAACGCACTTTGGGAAATGATATAAGGGAGATTCGATATCTAACTTGCCATAAAAAGTTAATGATCTCCTCTCAACAGGTAGAAGATTCGACAAGTTATAATTTCATTGCTCCTTTGTTTCTTCTTTGTGTGAAAGAATGTAAGAGGGCTAGGTGGATCACCAATATTGCATTGGACAACACTCTTTGTTATGGGAGAAGTAGATTCTTACAAAATTTAGGAGAGAAAACTCTATAATATTTTGTGCATTTGTCCAAGGTAGATAGGAGAGGTTGGATGTATAATTTAGGCTTGAAGAATTATTGTGGAGTGCCTATGAGAAAGGTCAAGTGCCAAGTTGTGAGAAAGGTTGAGTGCCAAGGACTTGTTTTGTATTCTAGATACTAATTCTTGAATAATCATTCTGGTTCGATTTGTTAGCAAATGGAAGATCGATTGAGAGAGCCCCTTCATTAAGAGACTAGGGAAAAGCATGTGTTCCTTTGCAGGAATAAACCATTGTTATCTTACTAGAGAACATCATAGATACTTTTTGCAGATTGAGGCCATTGATTGATGTAAAATGTGAAATAATGTACTTGCATCCTTTTTAATGGATCAGATTGCCAATTGAAGCGGACCTAGAGACATAGCCCATATGTGTGAACTCCATTATCAATTTTTTGAGTATTTCCTATGTTACTTCAATTATGGTTTTAAATTTCAATTCTTAAATGTTGATTTTCAATTAATTAAGAAGTTGATTTTAGGAATTTGAATTAGTGGGGTTTTTAAAAAAGCAAAGTCTTTAGCACTAATTTCGGATCAAGTTTGATATTAGAGTTTTTGATCAGGGATATGTTGATTTGGATTTGCACAAGTGTTGGTGTTTAATACTAACCAGTTCTAAGATCAAGCAGGGAAAAGGTTTTCTTGAAGAGTAAAATCTTAAGATCAGTTTGAAATGTGCATTCTAATGGAAATCAATGGAAGCTCCAAGGAAAGAAAACCCCTTCAAATTTGAAGCAATGTTTTGGAAAACATTTTTGGAGATGAAAACCACGATGGAGGAATTATATAACGAGTGAAAGGAGAACAAAGAAGGCCCAAGTCAAGGTAAATGAGAAGAAGGTGGTAGTGACCCTCCTAAAACTCTTCCATCTCCATCCTCACCTTTAAGTTCAAGTTCCTCTTCAATTCCATAGAAAAAACAACCAAAGAAGACTGATTCTAATTTTGCTACGTTGAAATTAGACGTGAAATTTGATTTTCCAATGTATAATGGAGAGATTAATGTAGAGAAATTGGATTAAGAAAATTGAAGTATATTGAAGGGTTCATTAAATTGTGGATGAAGAAACAAAATTCCATCTAGCTACTCTCCTTTTGGAAGGCACATCACTGATCTGGTGGGAGAGTAAGAATCAATAAGATATACTTAAGAACGGTAAAATGATATATTCTTGGTATGAATTCATAGTTGCATTAAAGAATCAATGTTATCCTTTAGGGTATATGCAACAAGCAATAACGGATTGGCAAAATTTAAAGAAAAATAGAGGATCGAATGTGCAAGATGTTGGGCATTTTGTTCCACGCTTGTGCATGTCCTTCTTAACACTGGGGTGTTTAGACCCAAGGTTCGTCCAAAGTTGTCCAACAAAAACCTCAGAGCATCGGAATATCAATCCTTGGTCGAGGTCGAGGAAGGTCTCACCCAAGAAGCATAGAGGATCATAGAGACCATAAGGTCTTGTGACATGGATGAAGGATAGACACAAATATTCATCGGGATTGGCACCCATGCGACTCATATCTAAACAATTATTAGGACTAAGAAGTAAAACAATACACACACATGTTCAACTCATACATGATAGACACATAATGGATTAGAATTGTCGCATCTTTATTGTTAGAATAAATCCATCACAATAGAGGTATACATTACATAGAATAGATACATATGAAAACCATAGAACTTCATATCTTCTCCATTTAAATCCTCAGAATTACAACATACTGCAAAAAGTTCCTTTTCTCAAAACGTAGACGTATAACGTGCATACAAGTATATTCAAAAGCATTACAATATTTAAATAGGCTCAGAGTGAGATCAATACTAAGGACTCAATGAATCTCTTCTCATAAACATCTAGCTAGCCTTATTTTATGACATCACTGCTTCCTTTTATAGCTTTCTATGCTTGAGAGTGTTGTCTCTTTCTTCTCTGCTCCACTCACTCTACTAACAAAACTGCATCACACACTTCTGGCACCTACCTACAGTCCATGTAACCTTTAGGAATCGGGGAAATATTAACCACCCTGCCAACTCATCTTTTGTCAGCTCCATGATCCCTTGTGCTACTTGCAGTAATCATTCAAGAGGACTTCCTAATGATTATTTTCTTGATTCCAGTGAGCCACTTCTTGATTTCGGGTGCGCATCCAAACTTGGACCGACACACATTCAATAATATTTTAGGCTTGTTGTGCACTATCAAAACTCGGTCCGACATGCACTCTTTTTCATTCCTCGTTGATTTCCTTAGGCACGTGAAAATCTATGGAATGGGCACACACAACTTCATTTGTGTGTGCGTGCAAAACTAAACCCAAAACTTTGGGTGCTAATAGGCCCCCACGACTATTGTTTTTCTCGTCCTCCTTCCATCTACTACAAGTTAAGAAGGCAAACAATTTGAGTAAGAGAAAATCATTGTTCTTCAAAACAAGTTGTGCTTACGACCGAACTTGAGTAAGAGAAAATCATTTATGCAGGTTGTAGTTGCAACCCGAATAAGGTCTGAGAATGAATTAATCAGGCCACATGGGGAAGGATGGAGTTGGAGTGCATGTGGTCATATTCTCACCCCAAAACCTTCACTGGTGTCTCTGGAAGTGAATAAGGGATCTGTTTAAATCCCACCAAAAAACATCGACCACTGAAGAGAAGTGAGGCTCCATCAAGAGAGAGTATCATTCTCTTCTTGTTTTGTTGTTATGGAAGGACTAGATCGAGTGAGTAGCCTTGACCCTTCTACTGCGGGAGGGTTGGGGATCCATGACAAGGTGTGAGAGTAGAGAACCCGACGACTAAACTAGATGAATTTATTTGGTACAAGCGCTCTGCTGGAGGTGGGGGATCCATGAAAATAGATTTTGTGAGGGATTAGGCAAACTAGAGGGTAGGGCCTCTTCCTATCAACAAAGGAGATGATGCATGGAAGTTGTTCAATTAGCCTTGGGTTGAGAGAGTTGGTGAAAAAATATGAATATGAATTGCAGTTCAAGAAACTGTGGGGTACTGAGATGATATTTGGTAGGAAAGAAGGAGGAAGGACCTCTACCGAGTAGTTGGTGACAAACTAGTAATATTCGTGAAAACTGAAGTGCAGGCTTTGGAGCTGCTCGATTGAACTGGAAAAAATAGAGTATGGATAGTTTGTTAGGCCATGCCATGATAGGGGGTTGGATACAAATGTATAACAATAAGGGAATTGAGGGAAATAACAACGAGGTGATGAAGGGATTCATAAATGGAGGTGGTAGGGAATGGGGCGTGAATAATTACTCCAACGCGATCATTGGAGGGGTGATATATATAGGGGGGAGAGAGTGGGGAATATGATGAAGGGAAGAAATAAAGATTCGATGGGAATGGATATCTTGGAGAACAAGTAGAAAGTGGCAGAGAAATGTGACTTAAGGGGGTATCGAGATGACAGATATTCCATATTGGAAATGGATGTTGGAGAATGTGGTGGTATAATTGATTCTGTACTTGTGGCATGTGTGAATTTCCCACATTGGATTACTTTCCCTTCCAATGGATTGAATCACCAGGAAACTCTTTGAAAACCTGTGTGAATTATCAGACCAGATCTAGACCTTGTATCTATGCCAGAGCATTAACTTGATTTGGAAATTTGGAAACCTACTCAAACTGTCAATCTATTGAGTCCACCTTATTGAATGATGTGAATGATGTGTTGTCCAAAAGGTAAATTATGCCGACTATGAGATATGCTACCTACTGTACAACCTACACTAAATCTATTCTACCCTTATTCAAAACTTAGACTGGGAGTTTAAGCGACAACAGACCCCTTCAGGCCATAGTAAACCTTCACCTTGTTGTCATTAATGATTCCCTTGAGTGGCTGACCTCATAGAATTTTCAACTTGGAAAAAAACTGCTTCACTGATGTAGACTAGTCGGAAAGGACCTAACCAGTGCATGAGGATCTTGCCCAGATGGTGTAAATACTTGTTGTTGTATAATAATACCAAATAGTCGAGCTAGAAAATTTTCTAGCATATGTTATAGTCATGCCATGCCTTCTGTCTTTGTTTTTCAAACATTTGACTCAAATTGACCATCATTTGATCTTCCTATAGTTCCATTAGCTCATCTAACCTATGCTAAGGAGATTAATCAATGGTCATCTGGGTGGCTAGGATGACCCAGAGGCTAGGAACAACAAATTCTAGTGACATGACCATTTTTTCCCATAGACAAGTATGAATGGTGTGCGCTTTGTTAGCCTTTTTCATGTTGTTCTATAATCCCATAGGATTGTGAGGATGCACTAATCCCATCCATCACACTGCACATTGCAAACTTTTGTTAGAGCATGTTATAAATTTTATTAAAATCCTCCATTGTACCATTGGCTTGAGGTTGATAAGGGGTGATTTTCTAGTGATGGATCATGAACTCCTGAGTGATTTGTTGAATGGTTTCGTTCAAAAAATGTGACCACTGGTCACTCATAAACACCCTTGGACATCCAAATCTGGTGATGACATTCTCAAAAATAAAGTGCATCAATGTTTCTATAGTACAATCTTTGACTAACACTGCTTTGGCCCACCTCGTGAGGTATTCAATTGTGGTAATGATGTAGCGCACCCATGTGTGATGTGTGGGAGGGTTTATGGGCCTGAAAAAAGCTATTGCCAATTTGTTGAAGGGTTTAAGTGCATTCAGGTGGAACAACATAATCTTGTCTCTACGACAGTCCTTTCCAACACGTTGACACATGTAGCAACATTTGCAGTAGTCTTTAAAGTCTGCAAAGAGAGAGGGCCACCAAATCCCTGCATGCAGATGCTTACATGCATTAGCCTTATTGACATTGTTGCCTTCATTAATACCTACATGTGCCTCATATAGAAAGGAGTCTCGTTCATGTTCCAAAGCACACCGACGCATGATGCCATATGTGCCCAACTTATACAAATGTCTGGAAATCAATTGATAATTGACACTATGGGTCACCAATTTTTGACGTTGTGTAGGAGTATACTCGATGGGAGCCTGGCCAATTATGAGAAATTTTGTTATTTCGACCAAATGAACAGGCATAGATTCGACCTGGAAGAGTTGTACATCGGGGATTTCATCATTGAGGCTTGTAGTAGCTTCCCTAGTTTGAATATATGACAAAAGATCTGGTTCAACATTGTGTTTTCCAGGCTTAATGACAGCTTCAAATTCAAATTATTGGAACAACAACAACCAATGACATATTATTCTTCCCAACACCGACTTGTTGACCAAATACTTGAGCATAGAATGATCCGTGAAGAATTTGAAAGTCAACCCTAGTAGTGATCCGTAAACGGGTCGAGTATTACTCTCCCAAATGTTTACAATGTGAGGATCTTTTAAATTGACTATGGCTTATACAGGTTTTATTGAGCATATTAGTTCATTTATCATAATGCATTACAAGAATAAACATAATACAAATGAACATTAAGGAGTATAAAACACATGAAGGCAAATAAGAGAGAGACAACTGATGTTGATAACGAAGTTCACCCCTCCACCTCTGGGGCTACATCTCCAGACCTGCTCCAACTGGAATGCAGATCTTCTATATTCCTTCTTCAAAGTGAGCTCTCAAAACTCTCTTACATTCAAGGACTATGGCTCTTCATTAGCTCAGCACTATGGCTTTCAATAGCTAAGCACTCTCTCTTCTCTTCTCCTTCTTTCAACATGGCTCACATAAGGAATATATATAATTTTTCCTTACTCACTCTCCAACTAAGAGCATTAATTACAAGATCCACAATTGTAGGATCTGATTACAAAGAAGGAAAAACAAGATCCTTAAAAGTAGGATCTTCAACCATCTTAGGCTTAAAAATGGAAAAGTCTCAAAACC
>SNQJ01S0053107.1:48106-78683 GCA_010110895.2 Picea sitchensis
GGACAATCTTCGGTGAAATTCTCAAGACTATAACAATATGCACAGAGAATGAGTGGTTTGGTACAAAATAGTGAGACATGACTAATCTCACTGTAATTAAAACATATGGGGGGTCTACCTCCCCCTTTTCCATATCCTTGGCTGCGACTGCACCCATATCCACCCTGTGGACCTCCTTGGTATCCCCCTCTTTCTGCACCATAGTGCTCACCACCTTTTTTCTCTTCCTGAACCCGAAATGCATCGCGAGTATTATCTTGCATCAACTGGAGAGAGTGGAAACTATTGACATTAGTCCTGACATATTTAAAAAACTCACAGAATGGACTGTGAGTCATCATATGGTACTTCTACAAGGTTGGGAAATAGGGTGGCTCATGGCCCCATTATTTTCATATTTCACACCATTCCTTCTACCCATATGGAAATGGAATGGGTGCATCTGTTGCCACATAATTTCGCAGGACATGGCATTCATCTCTCTGATGCCCTTTTGAGCGAAAGGTGGTACACCATACGTGCTCATGCACAACCTTCATCTTAGCGATATCCTATAGTTTCATCGTCAAGTTGGCTAGTTGCGACTGCNTTGCCACATAATTTCGCAGGACATGGCATTCATCTCTCTGATGCCCTTTTGAGCGAAAGGTGGTACACCATACGTGCTCATGCACAACCTTCATCTTAGCGATATCCTATAGTTTCATCGTCAAGTTGGCTAGTTGCGACTGCCTTGTGCCAAACCTACCGACATCTATACCCCTCCTAAGGTAGCTTCCAGGTGCATGGAAATTTCTACCTCCTCTTCTTTAGTCGTCACCTTCTGCTGGGTGAGCGGAACTCAAATATGGGGAAGTAACCCATAATAAAACATTCCCTGTGTTGCACATCTTGGATTTGGAACGCCATCCTATCCAACAACATTTCAAACCATTGGTCATAATTCCATACGGTCTTGCCTTCCTTATGCTTGATCTATTTTATCTCTATGATACATTGAGATTCTAACTTAGGTTTCTGTAACTCCCTAAGTAGATCCTTCTTAATCTCAGCCAGAGACCTCACCTTTGCCAATGGCGTAGTATCCTTATACTTCATATACCACGTCAAGGATCTATCCTTGAACGTGGTCTCCAACTGTGTGATTTTGGCTACTTCATCTATGATTTTCTTCACATACTAGATTGCTTCACATGTAAACCAGTGTTACTCCACATCATCCTTACCCATTCCATGGAACACGGGTAGTCTCAGGGTACTACCCTAATTTTCCATCTTTAAAATCGTTTGAGTTCCTCTTCTCTAACTGATAGGAGTTTGATTTGTTAGAATATTCAAGAATACTTAGGGGGGATGAATCAATATAGAGTTATTTCAAAAATTTTAACCTTCAAACACTACATAAACATTAACCATTAATCATGTCATTCATCATCACATGAACTCATACACATTGCACATAGGTTTATTCCTGGATACCCAACTAGGAGAAAACCACATAAACATTTATTAAGTAGTTTCAAGATTTTACAAGAACCAACTTGAAGGAAGCACCCACTCCTTGATTTTTCCAACACCTACTAGAAGGAGACACCAATCCCCTTGGAATATTTTAAATGATGATTGTTGGCGCTGCGCGCAGGTTGTAAGACCCTAGGTTCAATTTATCTATGACCAACAAAACCCACCAGACACTGTCCCTTTCAACATCATTTTCTTGTGCAGATGAAGTATCACCCGAGGTATCTATTGGGACCGTGAGAACCAAGCTTCTGATGTATTGAGGGAATGGGAGGAAATCATTCGGTTTATTCTTTCTTATTCTGTAAGTGCACACAATTTTGTTCTTATTCAGTATTAACTTTCTTATGAGCCAGATTCCTATAATCAATATAATCTAGATTCATCTCTACTTCATTGCGGTAACCATTATTATCATTTCACAAAGATTCAACATGAGATAAAACTAATTTACTATGAAACCATCCATAATCCATAAGCAAACATAGAAAATACAGACAACACTAGATTCAATATAATCTCTTTAGTATTCCTTTATTGATTCTTCTCATACACTGTTACATTCACGAACTCTGGAACTCAACATGGAACTGAACACAACAAGACATAACATAACACAACATAACCCATAATATCCCAACCCGTTACATATTTATACATAAATCTAGGGACAAAAACCCTAATCTGCTCATCCAAAAAATACCCCATTACAATGCATGGCCAGTTCAGTCAACTGGTTGTTCGACTACTTTCTTCTATTTTTCAGTCTGCATGCTGTATTTTTTTTGTTATTCTATTTCTAGAATGTCGAGCTTCCATCCTTATATCATGCTTTATTCTCCTGTATGTGCATTATCTTTCTTTTGTGCACTTTCCTCCTTTTGCGCACTGTCCTCCTAGATATGCCTTAGCTGCGTGTTCCCTCACTTTCCTTCTTCTTCCATGCACTTTTCCTGTACTTAGTATTTTTCCCCAAAACTGTATCAAAACTGCAAAACTATTTCCAAAAATACCTGTCCAACATGCCCCCAACATTGACCCATGGCTTGTCTCGAGCCACTTAGGCCTGTTTCCTTCTCTTCCATGTCGAAATGAAGTTTTGAGAGATATCATTTTCTACCTCCACCTCCTTGATGATTGTGGCCTCTGTTGTTTCTATCTCCTCTGCTCCCTGCGTGGTCAAGTTTGTAAGTCTGTCCTTTGCTTCAGTCGTTTCCTGCTCGACCTTACCCTCCACCATGGACAATTATCCAATTACCCTCACTACTTCTTCCGGCAGTGATCCCAATCTCTATTGCAGGATCTTTTGTTGATCCCTCATTCTCTCCACTTATACATATGCTCGTCGTTGAGCCAAAATGGCTGAAATACACTCCACTAGTGGTAGTGTGGCCGCCCTTTGTGCTGCCCGATGCACCTATTCTTGCACTTCTCTTAGCTTGACCTCTATGGCCTTCATCTCTGGGTCTTCTATTAATTATGTCCACACTTGTGCATTTTCCTCATAGAGTTTCACACATTCTCCCTCTATCTTCTTAATGTTTGCAACTGTTGTGGTTTCCATTGTTTCTCTACCTTCGTGCACCTCTAGTGGTGTACCTAGAATGATCCATAGTTTTAAGTCCTTAATCCACTCACATAAGCCCTTAATGAAATCTCTGAATTTCAACACTTTCTCATACATGGTAGCTTCTACAACTAGGGGAACTTATGGAGTTGCCTTATATAACTTTTGGACTACTTCTTGGGTTTTTTGCAATATCCCTTCAACCTCATCCTTTTTTTTAAATTCTTTCTTGGCCCTCTCCTCAACCACGTCTTTATTCTTCAGAAATTCTTCTACTCTACCTTCAAATTCCCTCTTTTGTTGTAGTGTTGTGTCATACTGTTGCTGTAATTGGCCTCTTTCATCCCTTATTATTTCCATATCTCTATGTTCTTTGCCTCCTTTGTTCCTCATTTCTTGCACCAATCCTACTTGAAAGTCCTGTAACCTTTTCATGGACATCCTTGATATGACTATATTAAGTTGGCCCAGTGCATTTACTTGCTCCCATAACTTTCCCATTAGAAAATCCAGTGCATCTGTTTCAATTTGTAAGGTTCTATGCCCTACTATTAGCTGTGTCAGGGTTGGCTGTGCGCTTACTGCTTCTCTCCTTGGCCCCATGGATGGTCCTTCCCCAGAGCTGTGAGCTTTCATAATGCTTGTTGCTTCCAACATCTCCTTGAGTATTCCTAGCTGATCCTGCACTTTTTTTTGTTTCTCTTCTTGCTTCTTTGTTTCTTCCTCCCATATTTCTTCTATAGTATCCCATATTTGGTAACCAATTCTGTCCATATCATCATTACTTAATATGTAAAATAGGGTTTGTCTCTATGATTTGGACTTCTTTTGTGTTCCCTTGCGATTTCTATCCCCACATCATTCCTTTTTGTCTCTGCTTTTGGGACTGGCTGTTGCGTCGCTGTTGTGGATGGCCCATGATGGTCTCCTATGCCATTAGTTTGATCTTTTCCTTGCTCATCGCCCTGTTCCTCATCACTTTTTTCTTGTTCTTCTTCCTCTTTTGACTAACCTATCTTTTCCACTGGACTCTTCCAATCCTCCTCCCAGTCATTAACTATCATGTTCACGTCTTCTGTTGTCAACCTTTAACTGGTTGGAAACCATTGTTGCATTGGATCCTTCCTAGCTTACATACATATGGTGCATGCCTGCTCTAAACCACACAATATATTTATATGTTTCTACCATTTCGGTTAATATTCATGGTGTGTGCCCAACTATAAATGTGATATTCTGCAAGTACACAAAAAATGTGGTTTTACTGTCATTTTCTCTTCTCGTAATGGTTGTGTGCCATAAATTGGCATACCTCACAACCATATTTTTGCTACCTGATTTGCAAATTCGCTGGTAATATCTGGGTTATTTACACTCGACCAACACAATCAATATCAATAACCATGCATAATGTAATTCAATGCCCATTTCCTGGGCCTCCGTGCAATCTTGTAAAAATTGGTTGACTAAAAAGGTAGCCCAGTTCATCTGAACTCCTTCCATACATTTCTTTGTGGCTGCAATAACTACAACTGGTACTTCATATTTGCGACATTTTTGTAGCATCTTGTAGGCCAATACTTTCTTTGCAAACCTCACATATTTATCGTTGATGCTCTTAACATCTAGACCCGTCTTTCCTCTAAATGTCTCGAATTTTCCCTTTACTAACTCTGAGAGTGCTCGATCTCCTACTTTATTAAATAGAATGGTTGGGTCCTCAACGAACTTTGGAAGTCCTATTATTCAAGCATTCAACATAGTATCAATTGATATTGGGGGGGTCCAACCGGAGTGTCCCCCCATGGAACCAACTTAAAAATACCTTCATGCATGCATTAATTTCTGTACTTTTCCTGAAATGTGGAATTTCCAATAGGTTCAATATTCCTTCCTTTTGCAACCTTGACTCCCACTCCTGTGGCTCGAGTAGGATTGCTCCTGTTTCTAGGACGCTCCTAGTGCACAAATATCACTCTGTGATCAAATCAAGGAATTTATGTGCATATGTTATGTCATGGTCCATAAACTTAAGGCAAGCAATCTTCCCCAACATATATTCATCACTACTTACACCATCCAGAACTGGTGCTATCGACAATGGGTACTTACCATTGGTTGGTACATTGACAAGTGGTGCATTTCCATCCGTGGTGGTAGGTAGTCTCTGTGAAATCTTACTGGTGGTGCCGAAGCCGAAGCCTCGACTACCTCATCAACCTTTGGTTATGCTACTGATCGATTCACCTATTTTCTTGCTGCTGTAGATAGTCCTCCAACTTTCGACAATGCCATTCCACTTTTGTGACAGATTCTTGGACTAGTCCCATGTATCTTGGAAGGTAGCGATATATCAACTTTGATAGCTCAGATCTGTTCTCAATTTCACTCTGGTTCGCTCTATTCACTCCTTCTCGCATGCAACAATGACTTACCCTTCGTGACCTTCTTTTTTTGTGTGTCTTCGTGCCAACTGTACATGTCTCATTCTTCCTTAACTGYCTTTTCCAATCCACCATCGTGGTTGATGAGTTGTTTAACTAAATGATCCTTTATTACCAAATCCATCGTGTGATTTTTCCCTCGTACTACCAATCTGTCGTGATTTCGGGTGGATTTTACCATTTAATACTCTTCGACACCTTTATGACCTGTCACTCTCGCTTCATACCCGTCGTTTTCGTGCTTTAAGGCTTTACCGATCTTATCATTTCCAAACTACACAACAATTCTCACTGTTGCATAGGTGTGCTTCACAATCTGTCTCTTCTATGTATTCTTTTGTGAATTGACGCAATTCTATTATGATGTGTGATGGTGATTCCTTATGCGCAAGTTCTTATGCCTTGGTACTCAAACACTCTTTTTCTTTTTCTTGTATATAATTTTTATTTGATTTATTTCTTTTTCTACTTTTTATTTATTTTTCCTTATTTTCCTTGCTAATATGGTACAACTACTATAATACATGGGTTCTAGCGCAATCCATATTATTGCGTAGATTGTCAGTCGTCTCTATAGAGTTTCAATTGACTTCCATTCACCATTCCTCCAAAGACTTCTACATTCAAGGTTTCCAACCGTGCAAAACCTGTCTCTATTACCTACTGAACCACATAGGGTCCTAACTAGTGCATTCTAAACTTTCATGGATGTTGCATACACTTGTTTTCATAGAGTAGTATCAAATATCCTACTTGAAACTTTTTATATTTGATGTGTCGATCATGCCAATCTTTCTATCTAGCCTTCTGAAACTGTTGATGAAAACTTGTGAAAAAATCAGTCTTCCTCAAGCTGTACCAACTGTGTCAATCTCTCCTCTATTGCGCTAGTGTCTGATAGCTCAGTGATTGTTGCCATGCACATTCTAGGTAGGATGAATTCCATTGGCATCACTTCTTCCTACCCATAGACCAATATGAAAGGTGTCTGACTTTTCAACTTCTTACTTATTGTCTTGTATGCCCATAATACTGCAGGAACTCTTAAGTCCCAATCGTCTCTCCCTACATTGAAAATTTTGGTCAAGGCATTCTCCAATATTTTATTGAAAGCCTCCACTGTTCCATTAGCTCAAGGATGATACAAGGTACTCTTCTGATGATGAATTTGGAACTCCCCAGTCAATGCTGAAATTGTCTTATTTAGAAAGTGTGTGCCCTGATCACTGAGTAATATGTGTGGACATCCAAACCTTGTGACTATATTCTCGAACAAAAACTGTGTAGTCATCTCCACAGTGCAATATATAATGGGTGTTGCTTCTTCCCACCTTGTCAAATACTCTGTCACAGTGATAATGTACATTTCCCCTGATCTTCTTTCTTGTGGGTTGATTGGCCCTACAAAGTCTATGGCCCACTTATCAAATGCTTGCAACGTAACCTGCGGATTTAAAGGCATTTCATCTCTCCTAGAAGACTTTCCCACTCTTTGAGATACATCACATGACTGATAGTATTCCTTCACATCTCTATGAAGTGTAGGCCACAAAAGTCTTTCACACAAAATATTTTTTGCAGTTTCTCTCCCTGCATAATGTCCTCCAACTATCCTGTCATGTGCTTCTACGAGTATCATTGGTCTCTTGTGTTCCAATATGCAACATCTCAATATTCCATCTGCACCCAACTTGTATAAATTCCATGCAATCAAATGATAATCCACTGCTTTCACTACTAGTTGTTTCTTCTGCACTATGGTAATCTATGATGGAGGCATGCCTTTACTTAGAAACTGTACGATGTTCGAGAAGTAATTATCCACCATCTTTACTGCAAATAGTTGTGCATCTAGGAATTTGTCATCTAAATTTCCTGCATCTTCTCCTAAAAATATGCGTGATAGATGATCTGGTCTTGCCTTTAGCTTCCCTGGTTTAACTACAACCTCAAAGTCATATTCCTGAAATAATAATAGCCATTTGCATATTCTCCCCCTCAACACTGGCTTGTTGACTAAGTATTTTAATTCATAATGATCTGTATACATCTTAAAGTGAGACCCCAATAAATAGTGTATGAACTTATGTAGTGCATAGACCATGGCCAATCCTTCTCATTCTGTGGTAGTATAATTCTTCTATGCTATTTAAAACTTCCTACTTGAAAAAGAAATTGGGTGATATATGTCTACTTCCCCTGTTGGGATAGTACTGCGCCCAACACTATGGACGATGCATCTACATGTACATGGAACTCTTTTCTCCAATCTAGAAAGATCAAAATCGGTGCGGTTACCAGTTTCTGTTTGATGGTGTCCAACCCCTTTTGACAATCCTTGTTCCATTGAAACTTTTCTTCTTTCTTCAATAACGTTTCCATTGGTTCTTTCATCTGTACATATATTTTGATAATTTTTCTGTAATAACCTATATGACCCAACGTTTCCCTTAGTTGTCTTACTGATGTAGGAGGTTCTAACTCTAGAATTATTGCGATCTTAGTTGTATCTACTAATAGTCCCCATTTACATACGATGTGTCCCAACAAAATTCCAAAAGGTGTGGAAAAGATAAAATTCTGTTACAGAGAAATCCCCTTGCGAACAAGTGGATTCTCTCTTGGATACTAGACCCCTATGACCAAGATAGAAAAGTGCTATTGTGGATATTGACTTTCCTTTTCATGAAGCTAAACTATCCAGGAAGGAGATTAAATACCTTTTTACCAACGTTTGTCCTTGCTTGATCCAGGATGATCTTGATCTCCAAGTTCTTCAGAAGGTCCTGCAATACAATGAGAAACAACAACGAAACATACTTCCTACTCTACCATGATTAGCTTCATAATGGATCTATAAAAGAAACAAGTTCATGAAACGTACACAAACTTTAAAGGAAACAGACCAAGCATAGATTTATATTAATGAAAACAAAGTGAGATGCTTACAACCATGGATGTAGGTGCAACAGCTTCACCGAGCTCTCTTTGTCTAGACCCTTGCTCAAATAATCCACACAGAATGCTAATGATTCAATGATATCTCCCTTATGAGATCATAAGTTTGATGCTTCACAATGTATCTATATCAATACCACTCATGGGATCATAAGTTTGGTATCTCTCAATATCTATTTATGTACCTTTCACCATGAGAAATCCTCCTTATATAAGATTGGAGAGGCCCAACCACTTTGAGAGATCTTTGGGATAAGTTGAGGATTCCTCTCCTTCAGTTGTGGATCTTCCCTAAGATCATGCCTTGACCTCAGATTCAAATCCAACCAACTTCAAAGATTGAGGGGATTCTTCCCTGATTTATCTCAATAAACCAAAATTCACTCAGAAAGGGCAACGCTCCCCCAAAAGGGTGCATAGAGTGTTTCAACGCTCCCCCAAAGAAGGCTAGGGAGAGCCGACGCTCCCTGACAGTGGGTAGGGGAGTGCCGCTTTGCAAAARAAAWTTTTTGAGTGGTTTTCTTCATGGAAAATGCTTTGTACTCTTCATCAAATGATTTCTCTTCCTAAAACCAGTATTTGAAAGTGTCTTAAGTGTCCCTGTGATTTCGTTAGAGGCACGACATAGSCAAGATGAMAATATGATGTTTGAGACACTTGCAACACTTGTGGTCAAGATGCGACACTTACAACACTTGTAATGATGACACTTGCGACACTATTGAAGTGAGTAATTTTGATGTGTAACARATTTCCCCCCAAAGTGTGAAGTTAGAATATGAGAATTGATGACTGAAGTACTTTGTATACTTTTTCAAGCAAGGGTAAGGACTCAGAGAACCTAATAGAAGATGCACACAAGCATCAAACAAATATTATGACATGTTTCAAACCCAAGGCAGACATACCTATGCTTAAGTGATAACAACTTGCAAGGTATGGCCGCCATAAGATACACTGCGGATCCATAATTATATTAACAAAGAGTATATCCACCAAAGATACAATGTGGATCTATACTTCCCTGACATGAACTGATCGTAGCCATGACAAATACACAGTGGATCTACGAGACAACAAGACATAGCCATGAATGAATACAAAGTGGATCTATGTGATAATATATGTGTCAATATTCAAGAGAAACTCCGTCGCAACCTGGGAAAAGTACATATAAGAGTGATGACTCAACCCAGGGTCTTCTTACCAATCCCAATGTAGTATGAATCTAACCATGTGAATAGATGTCTTGATGTCAAACATGGCATAAATCACTTGATTATCGGTCAATGGGGTAAACCGTTAACAAGCGCGAGGGAAATCACCATTGATGTCAATGATTCCCAAGGTACTCTAGTACATTCCAACGAATGTGAATGGATGAGATGAAGTCGAACATCCGTGGAATCACCCGATCAAGGGTCAATGATGTAAACCCACTGTTAGAAGTGAGGAGGCCTGCCATTGAGGCATGCAGGTCCCAAGGTACTAACTGGTTTCTAAGTCTAGCTCCTAGATAATGTGCTGAAGTCGACAGGAATAGTCTCGACGCGAGAGGGCCTTGGTGTATCCCCCATCAACGACACAAAACTGACACAGAGATGTAATTGGTGGATCAAATGAACATGGACTGACACGGGTATTGAAAAAGAATTTGTGATGGTTGAATCTTGAGGCAGATACTTCCCTTGAACACTGAGGCATGACAACAGAAAACTTGACATGGACCAAAACTTAATAATGCAGTGGATATTGTGACTTTCGTCGGGTGACCCAAAGGAGTAAGGAAACTCAAAGGATTGGTTTAGTGCAGAGGTTCGGTGAAAAAATGCATGCAAAGATAAAATTCCATGTTCAAGGGCGACTGTAAGAGTTACTGGTAACGTTCTAAAAAATTGCTTGGCTTCCTTCCTTCAATTTTCCCCCCCATCCAGATAGACGAGTACCTCTTTTTGATTTAACGAGCTCGAGGAGGGTACCATATGCTAGATATAACTCACCTTCAGTAAGTCCCTCTTCCTTTGTTTAATGAACTGGAAGAAGTAAGGGTTCAATCCTGTATGGGCCCTTCAATGTATGATTGTTTAACGAGTCCAAAGAAGGTAAACTTGGTTGTTTTTCATATTTAGAGAGTCTGAAAATGACTTAAAGATGACTCCAATGTGGTCCTTTTTCGTAATGTCAGTCTTGCAAGGCCGAAAAAGAGATAAATTCTCACTTGAAAGATGCCCTTTCAAACCTTTTAATGAGTGGGAAAGGAAGCAAGATCACTCGACAATCTTTTCACGTTTAGCGAGTCTGAAGAGAGCTTAAAGAAGACTCCAGGGGGTTCCTTTTTCATATAACCACGTGAGCTTGAAAAAGAGATAAAAGGTTGCTCGGTTACATTCTCATGTTTTTATGTCTGCATGAGAAAAGACAAAGACTAAGCTTGATACTCTTCCCCCAGCTTGAAAGCTAGTGGCTTAACTCTAGAATGATCATCAAAGGCTGGAGACATGCCCCCCAAGATTCAATTCATTCACTGACTGTGAGGTTGTCACCAATTTCTGTACTAGATGGAGAAAAAGGATAAGGGTGGATAAAATGAAGGTTCAAATACGAGACCTAACGAAAGACTCGACTGGACATCTACGAGATCTGGCGAAAGACTCGACCTGACAGGAGAGGTGGTTGTTTCATTTTTTAACGATATTGACACAGGAAAAGAACTATGATCAAGGCTTTGGGTTCAGCCCCCAGATATCTGTTTCATTTTTGAACGAGCTTGCTACAGAGTGGAAAACTATGCTCATAGCTTTTGTTTCATTTTTTAACGAGCTTGCCACAGAGAAGAGAAACTATGCTCGTAGCCCCTGTTTCTTTTTTTAACGAGCTTGCCATAGAGAGGAAAATTGTGCTTGTGGACTCTTCTTGATCATGGTTTCCAAGAGGTTAACCCTTTGGAAGGACACCATGTCAAGGGAAAAATCTCGGTCATGGCTTCCAAGAGGTCTTCACTGGATGGAAGAAGAATGCTTCGGAAGGAACACATGTCGAGGTACATGACAGAGGTAAGGAGATTAGGCTCCAATAGCCCTACCGAAGAGATCACCATGTCAACTACCAGATCCAAGTCATCGAAAGTTGAATTCATGGAAGACAATGCCACATAATTAACCTGTGGTAGGGGTGATATCGACTGCATATAAGACCCATTTAGGGAGATCATTGGGTTGATGGTCAAGTCAGGGCCAACAAATGAAAGTTGATCAATAGTCGCCATTCTTCCATCATGCGGGAAATATATCACATGAAAAAGAGTGGACACAATAGCTTTCATGGCATAGACATAATCTCGCCCAAGGAGTAAACCAAAATCCAAGGGGTCCTGGACTACCATAACGTCAATAAAGAAAGTTTTCCCTCCCAAAGTTACAGGAGACTGAGGAAGGATCCCTAAAGGGTGACTGGTTCTTCTATTAAAAGTGAATAGAGTCTAGGTAACCCACACAATATTAGGATAACCCAAAGATTTCCAAGCAATAGAGGACAAAATACTAATGGACGAACCTTCGTCTATTAGTGTATGAGGAATGACTCGACCACAAACTTGTACTGTAATCTTGAAAGGAATGTGAGAGGGAATACAAGGTCCAGTTAGCACACCCCAATAAAAAAGGATGGCCTCATTACTTAGAGGGGGTTTCATGGGAGAAAGAGGAATTCCCCCCAACACGGTAGATTCTGTATCAATGAGAAAAACGTGGGAGGAATCAAGTTTACTCACGATAGGGAGAGTAGGATCGACTGATGATGGGATCAACTCAACCACCTTAGCACTCTTCAGAGAAAGAGTGGGATTGACCGATGATGTAACCGGAGCAACCACTTTGGCACTCTTCGGATGAAGGGTGGGACTGACCGAGGAAGGGACTGGATCAGTCACTTTGGCACTCCTCAAGGGAGGAGTGCAATCGACCGATGGCAGAATCAGATCGACTACTTTGGCACTCCTCAAGGGAAGAGTGGGATCAACTGATGGTGGAGTCAGATCAACCACTTTAACACTCTTCGGATGAAGGGTGGGACTAACCAAGGAAGGGACTTGATCGGTCACTTTGGCACTCCTCAAAGGAGGAGTGGGATAAACTGATGGAAGAATCAGATCGACTACTTTGGCACTCCTCAAGGGAGGAGTGGGATCGATCGATGGCNATCAGATCGACTACTTTGGCACTCCTCAAGGGAAGAGTGGGATCAACTGATGGTGGAGTCAGATCAACCACTTTAACACTCTTCGGATGAAGGGTGGGACTAACCAAGGAAGGGACTTGATCGGTCACTTTGGCACTCCTCAAGGGAGGAGTGGGATAAACTAATGGAAGAATCAGATCGACTACTTTGGCACTCCTCAAGGGAGGAGTGGGATCGATCGATGGCAGAGTCAGATTGACCACTTTGACACTCTTCGGATGAAGGGTGGGATTGATCATTGACGGGACAGGATCAGTCACTTAGGTTTCACTTTTCAGATGAAAAGTGGGGTTGATCGATGATAGAACTGGATCAACTACTTTGGTGAGTGGTTCAACCGAGGATGAAACTAGATTGAGCACCTGATCAACCAGACTGACTAGGGATGGAACAAGATTGACCATTCTATCAACTAATGAAGGGTTGGGGGAAATCTTACGATAACCAGTTGGAAGTTGAAGTTTTTCCAAAAGAGAAGAAACCTTGTCCATGCGAGGACAAAGGTGAGAATAATGATCACCTTCGCATAACATACAAGGGAATTTGACATTTGTCTTCTTCTTACCAACCTTAACGTCACTAGTTGACAGGGTGTCACCAACATGTCTAGCAGGGGCCGATGACGTGGAGGACAACATTTCTAAGACCTTGGGAATACCAAGGAAATATCTCAGAAAATGGTCATCCTTACAAGACTGCAAGGGAATTTGGGTTTCAGATTCTTCGTTTGAATATTATCGACCTTATCAACACTCCCAGTGCTATTAACAATAGCTAGTTGTTTGGATCCAACATCTGATATGGTTGGAGGCTTGGTCCCTTTCTGATTCTTCTTCTTCTTCTCTTTCTGTTTCTTCTTCTTCTTATCAACCTGGCTACTTGCTTTAGAGCTTTCACTAGGTGAAGAAGGATAAATGGAAGGAGACTTGACGGGTGAATAAGGAGAATGGTTGACATGAGGTTGATGTGTGGGTGGTGTGCTTACATCTGAAGCACCTGCATTCGAGATCACTGGAGTGGAAAACAACCATATAGGTAACCCAATTGTGAGACCTAGAAGGCTCAAAGTAGTAATTTAAGGAGGACCACCATTTTCGTAAGAAGGAAAAACAAAGGTTTCCCTTGGCAAAGCGGTTCCTTCATTGGTCATTCCGGGAACTGACGCCATAAAAATAAAGATCCAACCTAGATTCTTCTAGGGAGAACAAACAACACACGCTAAAAATCTAGTAATCAAGACAACAAACAAAACCTTCTCACAATGAGCATACTAGTTGGTGATGAAATCCAACATCGTGGGAACAAAGTAAGAAGGGGCTGAGATATAGTAGGTGGAAAAGTTACGTTGACGACCTGCTTAACGGACTTACACCCTGGTGCAAGCTCCCACACATAATCGTGGGTATACCCTCCAAGGAGCCCGAGTGAGTCTGACCAACATCGATTCTAGGTACCGTGAAGACTTTCCTCTCCACAGTCACCTTGTGTAAATACCCTAAAGAGATAGGCCATTAAGGTTACCAACTACAATAGTGATGTCTGGGGAAACATTTGACAGTCTGATCCACGCGCAAGGGCAGGGTAACTAGCCCAAAATCAACTTGAAAGGCTTCCACTCATCATTGTGGGTATACTTTCAAGTGACCCCCATAATACATGCAATCTCTACATTGAGACCAACAAAGCAAGGTGAGTAACTCTGATAGTCTCAATGCGACCTCAGGTTTGACCCTTGTGTGAGAAGGGTTTCCCAGGACAAAATATAGCAATTGGATTTCACCACTCCCTAACACAAGATCCTATGTTTGTTTGTAGCTTTGGAAAGTTACCTTTCACACCTATTCCAAAGCCCTACAACTAATCTAATGTAGGTTTGCTACTAGAAAATGTAAAAAATGTCTAATCAATTTTTAGTTTAGCGCTTGATTTTTAAGGCTGTTGTTACTCAAAAGAAAATGGCTTGGACAATATGGTGTTTTGACCGACTCAAAAGTTATGCAAAGAGATGAATATGCAATATTTTCATTTCGATGAAAACTATGCTACGAGAAGGAGAAAACATTCATCATTTCAGATGCACAATGTCCCAAAATGCCAAAAAAAACATGCAATTCCACTACTTCAAATGAAGGCATTCAAGGAAGACAATAAAATGTGAAGAAGAATCCAATAAATGATAGGGAGAAAGAGAAACCACTCAAAACTGTGCCGACAAAAACGCACCTAGAAAAGGAAATTTCACATTTCTGAAAGAGGTTTCAAGATCCAATAAATAAAAAAGAGAGTGACAAGCATAAAAAACCATCAAGAACCAATCCAAACAACTTCACAAATCAACCACAGACTCCGGGTAAACAGGTTGCAAAAGACTGAGCAAAAGAAGGCAATTTCACTCAAAAAAGACACTAGCTCTCCCCTAGAAGGGTGCACAGAGTGTTGCAACACCCCCTAAAAAACTGTAGGGGAGCTCTGATGCTCTGGTATGGCCTACAGGTGAGCGTTGGTGCTCCCATAAACTTAGAAATATAGCCAAAAAATTGCAAAAAATTACCCAGAATGCATGAAAAAAGGTGAAATTTCTAATGAAGGTAGGAGAAAGGTAATGGATGATGAACAACCAAGAATTTCATGGGAAAAATACCTCAAAGATCAAATGGAACAGTGCATATATCCTTGAGTTTCCTCAAAAAATATTCCACTCAGTTAGATAAATGAGAAGAAAACAGTGAGTTGACTCTAAATCGTCAAAGACAAAGAGTGACTTCAAGGTAAGGAAAAAACATCAAAATTCCAAACAAAAGGTGATCAATTCTCATAAAGAAGAGTGTTGAAGGCCAATACCAAGATGTACTGAGGTTGGAAGACTCCTGAGTAAGTGCCAAAAGAAAGTAATGAACTCATAGAATGAAACCCTAGAATATTTTTCACAGAAAAGGGGTAATGCTTTGGTGTAAAGGGAACTAGAGCGTTTCAACGCTCTGTGTAAGCTCAACAGGGAGTGCCAATGCTCTGGTAGAAGAGGTAGGGGCACTGGGCACTAAAAATTCAGAAAACTGCCTAAAAAATAAAAAATTTCAAGCAAACTAAGGAAATCAAAGTGTATGAGATGAGGTAAAGAGCCAATCAACACAGTTCTAAGAATCAAAGACACAATATGTAGAAGGTCAAAAAATGAGAAAAGGCCAAAACAAGACCTAGGAAAGGAAACCAAAATCAAGTTCGTTCCCCAGTGGAGTCATCAATTTTTGTTATAGAGAAATCCCCTTGTGGACAAGTGGATTCTCTCTTGGATACTAGACCCCTATGACCAAGACAAAAAAATGTTATTGTGGACACTGAATTTCCTTTTCATGAAGCTAAACTATCCAAAGAAGAATAAGGAAGGAGATTAAATACCTTTTTACTGACATTTGTCCTTGCTCGATCCAGGATGATCTTGATCTCCAAGTTCTTCAGAAGGTCCTGAAATACAATGAACAACAACAACGAAACATACTTCCTACTCTACCATGATTAGCTTCATAATGGATCTATAAAAGAAACAAGTTCATGAAACGTACACAAACTTTAAAAGAAACAAGCCAATCATAGATTCATATTAATGAAAACAAAGTGAGATGCTTAAAGCCATGGATGTAGGTGCAACAACTTCACTAAGCTCTCTTTTTCCAGACCCTTGCTCAAATAATCCACATAGAATGTTGATGCTTCAATGATATCTCCCTTATGAGATCATAAGTTTGATGCTTCACAATGTCTCTATATAAATACCACTCATGAGATCATAAGTTTGGTATCTCTCAATCTCTATTTATGTACCTTTCACCATGAGAAAGCCTCCTTATATAAGCTTGGAGAGGCCCAACCACTTTGAGATATCTTTGGGATAAGTTGAGGATTCCTCTCCTTCAGTTGTGGATCTTCCCTAAGATCATGCCTTGACCTTAGATTCAAATCCAACCAACTTCAGAGATTGAGGGGATTCTTCCATGATTTATCTCAACAAACCAAAATTCACTTAGAAAGGGCAACACTCCCCCAAAAGGGTGCACAGAGCATTTCAACACACACCCAAAGAAGGCTAGGGAGCGCTGACGCTCCTTGACAGTGGGCAAGGGAGTGATGCCTTCCAAAAATCATTTTTTGAGTGGTTTTATTCATGGCAAATGCTTTGTACTCTTCATCAAATGATTTCTCTTCCTAAAACCAATATTTGAGGGTGTCTTAAGTGTCCCTGTGATTTTGTTAGAGGCACAACATATGCAAGATGACAATATGATGTGTGCGACACTTGTGACACTTGTGGTCAAGATGCGACACTTACAACACTTGTAATGATGACACTTGAGACACTATTGAAGTGAACAATTTTGATGTGTAACATGTACATGGAAATATTTGCTCCAATCTAGAAAGATCAAAATTAGTGCGGTTACCAGTTTCTGTTTCATGGTGTCCAACCCCTTTTGACAATCCTCATTCCATTGAAATGTTTCTTCCTTCTTCAGTAACTTTTCCATTGGTTCTGTCATCTGCACATATCTTTTGATAAATTTTCTGTAATAACCTATATGACCCAACGTTTGCCTCAACTTTCTTACTGATGTAGGAGGTTCTAAATCTAGAATTATTGCGATCTTAGTTGTATCTACTAATAGTCCCTGTTTACATACGACGTGTCCCAATAGAATTCCAAAAGGTGTGCAAAATATACACTTCTTCATGTTCAATGAAATCTGACACTTCCTACATCGATCCAACACGAGCCTAAGGAATTCTATATTATCCTTTACTAGAATGAACATCATCTAATCATCTAGGTACACTTCAAGAAACTTGTGGATGAACTCCTTGAATGATGCAACCACTACTATGGAAAACACCATCGAGGCATTCTTTAGTCCAAAGGGAATGACTGTATACTGATAGCTCCCCCACTCTATCATGAAAGTGGTCTTGTGTCGATCCTCCTGCACAATCCTTATCTGATGGTACCCTGAGAATACATATGTGAAAGAATAAGTTTCCTGGCCTCCTACGTACTCCAGTACCTCTTCCTAGAATGGTGTTGGGAATGGGTCATGTAATCCCATGCCATTCAACTTCCTTAGCTCTATACAGATCTTGATTCCTCCTGTCTTCTTGATCCGAAAATGATCTTTAAAGACTTGGTTAAGTTTTAAGCATGTGTTCAATTACCAGTTAGGAATTAAGGAAAGAAGATGAACTTAATAAGAGAATATAGCGACCATCATAAAGAAATGTAAATCATAACATAAGCATAAATAGAAAAAAACCTTAACAACAAGGTTGTTAACGAAGTTTAACAAGATTGCCTACATCTCGAGGCCTTTGTCTCAGTGGGTGAGGATTTCTTATTTCTCTTCAATGCTTCAAAAGTACATAAGAAATTTATAAAAAGGATTACAAACTGGTCTAGCAGTGTTCTTCTCAACCTCAAGAATCCAACACAACTGATGACATTGAATTTGTTTTAGCATAGCTCCCAGAATTAGCCTCCAAATTTTGCTTCCTGAATGGCTTCCCTGCATAAAAATGAATTCAAGCTTCATAAACTCATCATCATTCTGCAATTCTGAACCTTCTGTTCTGTCAAAAACCTCTAATTTATATAGGATTTGAGTTGGTGATTCTATCTCAACTTGCTCCCAAGATCTGGCCTCAAATCGGGCTCCATATCCCCCCAAAATGGGCAAAGTCTCCCAAAATCAGCATAAAAAAACCCCAAAAAATCATATATTATAGTTATAAAATCCAATATTGGAAAAATTTGGCGCACAGCCCCCTTTACCTGGGCTCTTGGCCATATTGGAAGCACCATATGTCCTCAGGCTAGGCACACCCTTGGTATTTATCCCTTGGTTTTCGTTGTGCTGGTTGTATGCATGGCCATGTAGCCTGTGGCTAGGCCTCTCCTACGCCCTTGTCAAAGGATAATCCCTTGTCCTTAGACCCCGATCACGTGGGGTGCCAAGTGGCCTCGCACTAGCCCCCTCCGACTAAGGCTTATCCCTAAAAACATGCCAACTACAACTTTAAATATAAATTTTGCCACTTGTATCAACAAGAACCAAACACGCCCAATTGGCTAGTGCATGTGGTGATTTCGTTGCTCGTCCCAGAGGTCAAGGGTTCGAAACCCTCAAAGGCGGAAATTATTTTTTGACCCCAACCAATATTGGAAAAATATGGGGTTCCACATAACGCCCTATGATTGGGCCACATGTCACCCTTTGATTGGACTGTATGATCCAGTCACCAACACAACCAACAACCTAGTCACTTTCCACATCATTGTCGTACAACCACATATCGTTCCACATCATCATCTGTACTTGATGCAGACCCCCTTCTCTCCTAAGGGCTACGCGACCTCCCGGTCTAGGATTGATCAAGAAACCGAGTTAGATTGACTCTTTGGGTCTTTTCTAGACCCCAAAACCATTTACATAGGCACTTTTTCCCATGGCGCAAGTTGTATGAGACCCAAAGAGTCAATCCGACTCAGTTTCTTGATCGATCCTAGACCGAGAGGTCACGTAGTTCTTAGGAGAGAAGGGGGATCTGGATCAGTACTGCTGAGTCACCTGCCCAATCATCCTACCACATCAACATCCATACAACCACCTGTCGTCCATACTTCCACGTGTCGATCGGTCATTGGGACATGCCATGTACAGATTGCCACATGTCATGTCTGTACAATGCCACGTGTCATTTTCGTATTGGTTGAACTCGGCTTGAAAATGCCAAAACTGAGTGACACATGTCACCTCCTTATGTTTCCATGCATCTTGTTGACACCAAAAATACATCTTGTTGACTTTGACTAGTTTGACTCTTTACCTATTTGGGAAATCGATCAGAACGCGATATATTTCGCATACGGTGTCCATTTGCAGAAAATATTATATGGACAAAATCAGCATGACGAGCCTGACACAATGGCATTGGTTTCATATGATTATAAGAACTTTGAGTTTTAGGCCTTCCTGGATCCATTTTGGATCATGCTTCCCCACTATGGCCTTTTGGACCTACAAAAGGGTATTAACCAGTCATCAAGTGAGGGATATGACACCCCACTTGTCCTTTGTCTTTAAACTTTGTCCTATGCACCTGTCGCATCATAATCGATTACAAAACAACCATGACAACTAACATAATATTGTTAGCCACTTGAACTCTTTCACATCTTACTGAAGCCACTACCATCCATGTTGAAAACATTAGCAGCGATAACATCATAAATATGACTGCAAATGAGATAATATGTTTGATGTGCTTGCATGACATTAACTTATCTTAAAGAAAAGTATGATTGAATTTCCATTCGAAAACCATCTCATGTTCATGCTTAAGATTAACTTCTTTATTTGGCACAATTATAGGTGTGTTGCTTGCATAAGCTGCCTTCCTTAATTGTTCCATTGTTTGAAGAGATTGATTTTCTTTTATGTGATGATCGTGTACAACATATTCATTGCCTTCTTTAGTTAAGTGATATTGATTTTGTTCCTTGTAGAAGATTGCTTTGTGATCATACAAATAAGGGTTGCCTAAGACCATTCCACATTCATTGAGTGGCACCACATCACACATTACCTCATCCAAAAACTTTGATGAAATTACAAACTTTAAAGTGCATTGCTTTGTTATGTGCAATTTATGATTGTTGCTTATCCATTTAAGTGAGTAAGGTTTATGATGCATCTTAGTGTTTAATCCCAATTTTTTAACCACTTCCTCTGAAATCAAGTTAGATTGAGATCCACTATCTATCAATGTATTGATCTTAGTATGTTTCATTATCACCCTTATGTGAAAAAATTTACTTCTAAAATCATATCCATCGCCAATTTTACCTGCCAAACCAATTGCTGTGATTTTAGTCTCATCACCTAAATCATATCCCGAGTCTATTGGTTGGGTTTTTGTTGCAATTGTTTGCCTCCCTTTTCTTTATTTGAACCACTTTGATCTCTTCTCTGGATGCAATTGCCAACAATGGTCATCATCATGCCCTTCTTTCTTCCAATGCTTGCAAGAGAGCTTCCCTTCCTTCACTGTCTCTTAATTTGATTTATTTCCATTTCCCTTTATTTTGTCCTCTCTCCTTGAAGACGATTCCCCCGATACTCCAACTCCTATTTTCCCCACTTCAATGTATGTTTATTGAACATAAACCTCATCAATATTAGTAGGTGCAAACATAAATACAGTGTTACGAATATGTGCAGGTAAACTACTATATACTTCATAAGAGTTTCTTGTGTATGTAATGGAATATTTAACATTAATGCCATCTTACGAAATTCATCTGTGTATTCTTGCACCATTTGTCCTATTATTAGTTTAAGACTTTTCCATTCAATTAAAGATTTATCCTTATAACCCAAAGGATAAAATTTCTTTCTAAGTGAAAAAACAAAATCTTTCCATGATGGAAACGCATTACCAACTTGCTGCGTACCATTTTGCAACTTACTTTTCCACCATATGAGTGTTGGGTTTGCAAGACGAAGCGATGAAAACTTGATTTGAGTTTCCTTAGCCTTGATTTGTTGCACACTACAATAAACTTCCATCTGTCTGACCCAGTTGTCAAGCCTCTCATCATTGACTTCACCATCATACATGAGAAATTCAAATTTCACATCAATCTTAAGTAAAGGAATTTCATGTTTATGTTTATGGGAATGTTTTCTTGCGGTATATTTTGAACTTGTGCTTGAAGAAGAAGAAGATGATGGAGAATAAGGAGGTGAAGGAGGAGGTTTAGGAGGATCCTCTCCTTCTTCACTTTTTCCTTGTTTTGAAGATTCGCCTTGGAAAGGCCTCTTCCGTTCCAAGTAATCCTCATATAATACCTTTACCATCTTAGACATGGCGAATAAAGTCTTTTGCAACTCTATCTCGTTATGAGACATGCCTTCTTCCGATGCCATCTCCTCACTTTGAGAAGTCTTATTTATCGATCCAATCTTTGGATATCCTTCTACAAGATTACCTTCACCACGACTTAGCTTTTCCTGGTAATCATGCAAACTCAAAAAACCAATTATCAACTTGCTCGGATACCACTTGATTTGAAAATGATCTTTAAAGACTTGGTTAAGTTTAAAGCATGTGTTCAATTACCATTTAAGAATTAAGGAAAGAAGAAGAACTTAATGAGAGAAAATAGCAGCCATCATAAATAAATGCAGATCAAAACACAAGCATAAAGAACAACAAACCATAAGGTTGTTAACGGAGTTTGACAAGATTGCCTACGTCTCTGGGCCTTTGTCTAAGTGGGTGAGGCTTTATTATTTCTCTTCAATGATTCAAAAGCACATTAGAAATGTATCAAAAGGATTACAAACTGTTCTGGATGTATTCTTCTTGACTTCAAGAATCCAACACAACTGAAGACACTGAAAAAGGTTGAGTGTAGCTCTCGGAATTGACCTCCAAAGTTAGCTTCCTCAATGGCTTCCGTGCATAGAAATGGCTTAAAGATTCATAAAATCATCATCATTCTACAATTATGAACTTCCTGGTATGTCAAAAACCTCTAATTTATATAGGATTTGAGTTGGTGATCCTATTCCAACTTCCTCCCAATATCTGGCCTCAAATCGGGCTCCAGATCCCCCCAAAATGGGCAAAATCTCCCAAAATTAGCATAAAAAAACCAAAAAAATCATATATTATAGTTATAAAACCCAATATTGGAAACATTTGGCATGCAACCCCCTTTACCTGGGATCTTGGACATATGGGAAGCACCATATTTCCTTGGGCTTGGCGTTCCCCTGGTCTTTAGCCCTTGGTCTTCGTTGTGCTAGTTGTATGCATGACCATGTGGCTTGTGGCTAGGCCTCTCATGTGCCCTTGTCAAAGGATAAGCCCCTGGTCATGTGGGGTGCCAAGTGGCCTCACGCTGCCCCCCTTGGACCTGGGCTTAGCCCTAAAAACATGCCAACTGCAACTTTAAATAAAAATTCCGCCACTTGTATCAACAAGAACCAAACACGCCCAAGTGGCTAGCACATGTGGTGAGTCCATTGCTCATCATGGAGGTCAACGGTTCAAAACCCTCGGAGGCATAAATTTTTTGTTGACCCCAGGCAATATTGGCAAAATTTGGGGTTCCATGTGGCACCCTTTGATTGGGCCATGTGGCACCTTGTGATTGGACCGTACGATCAGTCACCAACACAGCCAACAACCCAGTCACCTGCCACGTCACTGTCGAACAACCACATATCATGCCACATCATCATCCGTACTGCCAAGTTAGCCTGCCATATCAACATCTATACAACCTCCTGTCGTTCGTACTTCCACATGTCGGCTGGTCATTGGGCCACGTCATGTACAGACTGCCACGCGTCACGTCCTTACAATGCCATGTGTAATTTCCATACTGGTCCAACTCGGCCTAAAAACACCAAAATTGAGTGACACATGTCACCTCCTCATGCTGCCATGTGTCCTACTGATGTCATCATGATGTCATGATGACATCACTTGTTGTACTACTAACATCAGTAGTACGACAAGCTGACTTTGACCGGTTTGAATTTTTTCCTGTTTGGGAAATCGATCAGAACACGATATATTTCGCATACGATGTCCATTTGCAGAAAAAATTATATGTCCAAAATCAACGCGACGAGCCCAATGCAATGTCGCTAGTTTCTTCAGATTCAAAGAAATTTTATTTTTAGGCCTTCCTAGATCCATTTTGGATCACTTATTTTCCTGCACCACCATTGGATTGATTCACTCAGATTATTCTATTGGTTCGATGGTTCCTGCATCCAACATCCTGTCTATTTAATCTTTCACTTTCTCCTTGTACCTCAGATTTAACTTGTAATACCTCTATTGCACTAGATTAGCTCATGGTTTCAGAGGGATCTTCATCTCGCCTAAGTATGTTGTTATCCCATTCGTCTTTGAAAATGTCATTGGGAATATGTCCTGATATTATCACAGTAAATATACAATCTTCTCAACTATCTCATCACTCCAATAATACCCTATCTACGCAAACTTGGGATTCTCAGTCGTCCCAATGTTTACCTTTCGCATCTTTATAAGATGTCTCTATGTGGTGGATTCAAGGTCTGGCCCTTCTACTTCTCTTTATCCTTCTGTCTCAGGTAATTGTACATTCTTGGGATCCTCTTCATCATGATCCTCCTTAGATACATTGTAGCACTCTAGTAGCTCATGGAAAATCATCTTGGGTCTATGCGCAATACATATTGGCACCACCTCCCTCATCCATTCTTCTGAGAAGATCTCCATTCAGATAGATTGTAGTGCTCCATCTATTGATGAAGATTCATGTTAGAATGTGAATGTGACTCTAATCCTCTAGGTTATCTCTTCCCATCTTGCTGTCTCCCTGCACATTTCCAATTCCAAATACCAGTTCCTCGAAATTATGTTCAGTGTGTGTATACATCTATGCATCCATTATGTTTTTAGTACTGAAATCCATAAATCCTTTCACTAATCAACATGACCCACTAGGTCACTCTCTCCTTTATAATTATGCACAATTGTTTCTTCCATAGAGACAAACCTTATCTAAATTAGTCTACTACACTGTGACCAATATTTTATCCCCTCTCTGTGTGCAAACCACCATCTAGCTGGAGTCACCTTTAAGACAACATCTAGTGCTAACAACCTTTGTTGTTTGGGTACCTACAATTCAAATGCCTTTAAAAACATGCTTATATCAATTAATCTATCATACCTGGGTGGATCACACAACTCTATTCCAACCCAGCGCAAAGATCGGTTTATGCATGCACATTGTCTAGTTGACACTTCATGCATCCTCTGTTGCCAATGCTCTAGAATTGATTTTGAATATGATGCGCACGAACTAATACTTCTCCAACTTAGCACACCATCTACTTTCGGGTTAACATGATCCTCCATTTGCACAATCAATTTATATAAATAGTCAATGTCTTTTCCTCTTGTTGGCTCTATGTATATTTTTCCTTCTGATGGGTCCAAGGGTGCAGTAAATTTCAAATATCCAACCTCAAATATCGTCTCCCTCCTTTTCAAGTTGATGATCGATTGGTTATCAAAATCCCATTCTAGTCCCATCAATGCTGGATATGGTTGAATTTCATCCACGATCTCAATAATTTTGAAGTCTACCACGCTGCACACCCCATCTATGTTCACATGTACTCCTGTCAAACGATCAATTGATACTATTTTGTGCTAATTTGTGAGCCTTAAATGAATGAGAGACCATACTAACTTGGGTTTTACCATCATCTCCCATGTCTATTTAGGTAAAACATTCATGTCGGATCCCAAGTCTAAGATAACATTATCCACATCGTACTCCCTATTTTGTGCACTAAATCTGAATTCTTCATTGGTTCTCTTCCTGCATAGTACCTGATTTACCATCCTTTGTATGACACGAGTTTCTCTTCCTCATGTGTAGTGATCAATTATGTCATATACTATACTCAATGTAGTTTCATATTTCATTAGCTCTACACAAATCCTCAAGAATTATCTTACCGTGCTTACCTTTTTAGTCGGTTTCTTTGGCACAACGTGATCTTCTACACGAGGTGTAGTTGATGTTGATGTTCCCCAATATTGTCCAAGTACTTATTTTCTTTCTTTCTGATATGTCTCCCTTTCCTGCTAAGGATGAAAAGTTGGCATAAGCCCTACTAACTTCTTTACCCATTGCTCAGTCTACTTTCCTTCATTTGTCATATCAACCCATGTTCTAKCTCCTTCACACATAACAACTACTATTCTTGGTCCTTCATTCTATTTTTCAACTGATATCTTCTACACATTTGGTTTTGATTCTGGTTCTGGTTACCCTTGGCCTGCCATTTCACAACTAATTGAGGAAAATATTCTGTCGCATGATCCAATGCTCTGCAGTATGTGAATGTTGTGCAAAGATCCTGATAGTCCCATGCCAAGTGTCTAGGTTGATTACAATTATAACATATAATCGGTCCTCTTCCTCCTCTATCGAAATTTCCTCTGCTTCGACCTCTACCAAAGTTTCCTCTATTCCCTTGATTGATTCCTATTTGATTTTTATATTATGGGCCACCCCCTTCTGTTTCAACATTCTCATCCTGAATCCTATACATATCTAATGTGCGTTCCCTCATCTAGTTGAACACGCAAAAATCCTTCTCTTCATGTTCTACAAACTTGCAAAAATTTCAAAACAAGTTCCTTGTCATACTCTGCTAATTCATTAGTAATGGAAACTCAATTGGCTTATGGCCCCATTTCTTACATATCTCGCAATATACCCCTTGGTAACATATTTGATACTCCAACTTCCAGATACTGCGTGAATTCTAGGCATTCGTCCTTGTGGTGGCCTTCACTTCTACTTTTTGTCACCATACTTGCTCACTTTTCTCCTTTCCCCTTGTTAGTTGTGCTATTTGAATTGTCAATGCATCAAACTACGTCTGAACTTCCGCCATTCCTCCACTGTCTCCTACTAGAGATGACTCTAATTTCATTTCAATTTCTAATGCCTTGGGCTATGATGCAACCTTATATTGAATCAATGGTTTGCGAATGTGTGATAGAAGCCCTGCAATAAACCATTCCTGATGTTGTTGATCTGGGATATGGAATGTTAGTCTACCCATCACATCCTTAAATATCTGGTCGAATTTCCATATCGAATCCGTTTGTACCTATTTAATATCCTTCAATTCTGTGATGTATTGTGACTTCGACTTTAGCTTCTTGAACTCTTTCAGTAGTGCTTACCTTATTTATGCTAAAGTATTGGCCTATCCCACAGGTGTGATACTCTGCAAATTATTATACCATACTAGTGCATGACCTCTAAATGTTGTCACTAACTACACAATCTTCACAACATCATCCTATACATTCTTAGCGACCCAAATTGTTTCACAGACAAACATATGTTTTTCTGGATCCTCTGACCCCACTCCCTGTAATTCAGGAACTCTAAGAATATTATATACCCCTTCCATGTTGCTTTGTGTATTCCCTCCTCTTGGTGATCTTGGTTGACTCTGATTATGACTCTGACTCTGCACGCTACTTCCACTTCTTTGACTACTACTACTCAGTCCTCCTTGGCCAACTACACTTGTTTTTGACAAATCTTCAACCGTTAATTCTGATTGTGGTGATGCACACAGGGTCATGGAATCGATACATGATCCTGTCTGATTAGGACTTACTGGATCTTCTATTATTTTAATAGACTTAAGATCTTCTTATTCTCCTCCTATGTGTAGTACCTCCACGATTCAGACTAGTGTGCAAGGTTCTCTCCCCTCTGTCTCACTATGCGACTCTCCTTTCTTAGCCCCATTCTTTTGCCTCTTGTACCTCCTTCCTCTACGCATCTCTGTTGGGCCCTTTGTTTTGATGAATAGAATTTGTGCAAGCCACCACAGAGTCAAATAACCAAGCAAAGGAAGGAAAAGAATGATGATCGAAAGAGCATGCAACAAAAAGGCACCGAAACATAAAATGGTTAGAGGCCATGATACAATCATTTTTGGGAGGAGCAGTTGACAAAAATCAAGAAATGAAGAGAGCTCACATGTTCTCAATCATAAAGGAATGATTGTATTGGAATCAGGTTGGAAAAAGAGAGTAGAGTAGTAAGAACTGGTTTTTGATCCAAATGCAGAATGTAAGGAGATCTAGTCTTGTATTACTGTAGAGGTAGTAAGGGGAAGGGACTAGAGAGAATACGCTCTAGTCCGGTACTATTTTGAGATGTACTGGTTGGTCCTCTCTAGTATGAATTTATATATGACTGATATAAGATGCACGTGTATTTTGAGTAAGTCTTTGTTGGCAGCCTAACTACCATCTCATTTTGTGTCTCATTGACTTTGAAATACAAAATCATTTCTTAAACTTGCTGTCCAACAAATCTATTTGCATCAGATTGATTGGGTCTCTTTTTGTGAAGGTGTGATTGTTGAATTTGGATTTTATTATTACGAGAACATGATCGTATGATTGTTGATTTATTTTTCTTTTCAATTTCATGACTACAAAGAATGAAATTGAGACCTTTATCTCGTGAAAACATTCAACCGAAACCTCATAATATTTTCCCTTTATATTAGTTTGTAACTCTTTTTTGTCTGCTTCAGTTAGTCTATGTCTAGATAGAGGACTTGTGAAATTTGTTTAGAATTAAGGGACCATGAATTATATCACTAGAATAACTATGGAACTCCCCTTAGGAACTTAGCTTGATCTTAAAAAGGGTATGGGTTTTGTGTTTACAAGAATCTATGGGTTAATGTATGCATTGAAACTTTGTTTAATATGTTTAAAAAATGAATCCGAAATAAGGTTTAAAACTCACCTCTCTTAACCCTTTCGATATGACCCTTTGGCACTTACATATGTCGTATCACAATTTAATGGTTAATGATGAAAACCTCCTATATCCTGACCTATCCACCATCGAAAGAATCATTACAATGTGTGTTAATATCCTTAGAATTGGGTTGTTAGTTCGGGGCAAGTTGCAAGGGTTACATGGTGTTCAATCTCCCTGTCCTCTAGCTTATAGGAAATAATCATTTCTTGGAGTGGGAGATAATGGGAGAATACTCCCAGGCCTTTAAATTTGTGCTTGACATCAGGTACGTTTGCCCCACCCCATTCGTTTATATTGGTTTGGTCTACTGGTGTCACAACGTTTTTCCCTTCATGAAGAATGTTGCTTTACCTCCTGGTTTACCTTTGAAACTATGGCTTTTGTAGTAAGGTAAAACCAAAAGGCCCTTAGGATTTACTTACCTGCAACAACATAACAGAATTCAAACCCATGCCAGAATTGAGAGATGATTTTGTGGGATGGATTCTGGGAAAACGATGAAGCTTTTGACAAAACCGTCAGAAACCCATTTCCAAGATGGGTTCATTTACTGTCCATGAGGGAATTTTCTTCATAAACGAAACCATTTCAGAGACATGTCCTATTGTTTGAAGAATAGTTTCTCAGAAATTGTAGGGGCCGAATAGATTTAACGTCAAATAATTACATAAATTATAACAGTATTGATTTCAGAAAATTCACTAATTTCTTTTAATTGAGAAAAACAGTAAAATTAAAATATTCCTTTAATTGAGCACATTCGCATATAAATTTATCAACAAATAATAAAATCTTATAGCAAAATAAAACATATACACAATTTAAATTACCTGGGTCTGATGCTAATTCGCCTTGCTGCCTTGTTGTTGCCTTCTTGCTGCCTAATGCACTGACCAACACTGCCCAAACCTACTATCCTCCTTGCCAACTAGGACAACTACCTAGATCTAGGATATCATATGGATATCCTGGTCCCCGTGCCCAAAACCTCTAGCAAACCAGTGCCTATACTGATCCAATCCGACTCCAAAACTCAACTCCCCTCTCTGCAAATCTAGGAGAGCCCCATAAAACCATCCCCAATCTCCTGTATAATCCCCCCCTTCGTAAACCTCCTTCCCTTCCATATCCTTCCTTCATTGCCTCTTTCATTTACTTTCTTATCCACCCATTTATTACCTTATCCCCTCATAATTAATATGTTATCCCTTTTCGTGTACGTAACCTTTTTAATTTAAACAATATAACTTATTAATATTTTAAATTTAATACTCATGTTATTAAATGTAATAGGTAGTTAATTAATTAATTAATTAATCAAAATTATAACCTTTAATTAATTAATAAATACTTAATTAATATCATTAGATCAATCTTTGTTTACTTATTAACATGGTAGGAAAAATTAATCACCTAATAAATCTTTTACTTAATAATCCCTAAGTATATATTCTACTAGGGTTGTTACATACACCCACCCTTCAGGAAACTTCGTCCCGAAGTTAAGGTATCTTATGGCACAAGGAAAAGAAACATGGTTCACACATTCATAACAATTAACCAACATTATCAGTAAGTAAGTCAAGAAAACTCATACCTACTAGTGTATATGTACAAGAAATGCATGTGTAGCTAGTACATACAAATCTCGTGCATGTACTAATAATCAAAACTGTCATCCTTTAGTAATTTATGTATGCATCCAATCTAGTCGGCAAGACTAGCCTTTTATAAAAGACAACAAACCAATCAATTGTTTGAGAAATCCTTTAATTACTATTATCCGTTTCAACAATTTTATTTAGACAACTGTGGTTTAGTTACGAAATTATGAATATTCATATATACTCATTTCTTTTTTTTTTTGAAGGGAAAACATTAAATTCCACCACCAGACAGATCTCCATACCTTCTCAACTATTAATACTCATCCTTCCTCCCTAACCCACTTCCATCTCCATTCCTATCCTTCCTCTGCTAGACTATCTTGGAGCGTCAACTATATTGACCTAACTCCAAATAGAACCCGTAAGCAGAAGTGTCGCTATCTCAACCAAGCTTCCCTAGCAGGCATCTGACAGTCATCATCACACATCTTGGGGAGCATGAACTAACACCGTCCTCCCATGAATTCAGGTTTCGGAGGATACACGGTGGGAAATGCCTCCAACCCTCCTAACAGGACTAGGGTCCACACCCTACAATGGAGGATACATGGTGGGAAATGCCTCCACCCCTCATAACAGGACTAGGGTCCACACCCTACAATGGAATACACAGTGGCACCGTGTTTTTGGAGGTTTTGTCATCGTTTATTCAGTTTTGGGCAGTGCCAGTACCTGAAATCATGCACTGATCCACATATCATAGCAATGCATCCAAACCAATATAAATTTCACATACAATATTCATACC
>SNQJ01S0053108.1:20447-45467 GCA_010110895.2 Picea sitchensis
GTGCCTTCCCTTTGTCAAACTTTTTCTCTGGATGCTTGCCAAGAATGCATCCTTGACATACACTGCTTGTGAATTTAATAGCTGGCAATCCTTCTACCATGTTTTCCTTGTTGAGTTGATGCAAGTACTTATAGTTTAGATGGTCAAATATTTCATGCCATAACCTACTGATATCATTAGATTGTGACAAAAATACAATGCTAATATATTTAGGAACAAAGTGGGAGAAAAAATACAAATGAGAACCGTGATCTGCAATTCCATGTGCAAACTGTGAGCCTGTGGAAATGTCGATAATCACTGCGGAGTCCGGAGTGAACTCCACCTTCCTTCCAGAGCCGGAATGAGTGATCTGATATATCGAGAGAATATTTGCGGACAGAGAGAGAACATGAAGCACATTTGTGAAGCAACCCCCCTCAAGATCAACAATTCCTTCTTCGCACACCTTTATGGGTGTGGCATCTCCCAAGTAAATTGGGGATCTGGTGCTTTCTTCGATGGAGGAAAATTCATCTTTTGATGCAGCCATATGGTTCGATGCAACTAAATCAAGGATCCAAGATGATGGAGTGGATGTGACAACCATTAAAGCATGACCATCTCGTGCTCTCCCTCCCTTTCTGTTATCATCTTTCTTATTTGCATTTTCGGGCACCGTGAGATTGTGTTGTTGCAATTACTTAGGCATCGCATCGATAGTCTTCCTCATGCAATTTTATTTGGGATGAAAATTTTTGGAACAGTAGCTTAAAAGTGTTCTTTCCTTATTCTTCTTACCCTTAGGCTTGGAAGATTTCTTTGAAGATTGTGCGGATCTCTCCTTTTTCGATTCAGGAAATTTTCCCGTTCCTTTTTTCTTGTCTTTTCCACTACTCTTTGGAGCATCAGTAGCCGCAAGTTATTGGTTCTTGGAACTCTTGATGGAACCCATTTGGTCTAAATTATCTTTCTCTTGAGTCAATGCTGCAATGAAATCATTCAATGGAGGCATTTTCCATGTTTCCCGAGTCAATTTAAATGCTTGAAAAGATGATACAAATACAGAATATTCAGGGCCTAGTTTCGAGAGAATTGAAAGGATGAGCTGATCTTCCTCTTTATTGAATCCACATGCATTAAATTCAACGAGGAGGGATTTGAATTTGGTGAATAATTCTTTCAAGTTGCTGAAATGAATTGGACTTAGGGATATGAGTTCATTCTCCAGTTGATGCACTCTCATTGCATCCTACTTGCCGAATAGTCCTTCCAATGTGGTCCAGACCACATCGGGAGTAGTGGCTCCACTGACATGAAATAGGAGATCTATGGAAATTGATAGGCATATCATCCCAATTTCTTCATCTAATTTATTGAAATACTTTATCTTCTCTACTGCAGCAGTCGGTTCTTTCTTCGTTCCCATTGTTACCCTGTAAAGCCCTTTGCTTCGGAGGAGCAGAGAGATCTCTGTCTTCCATTTGAAGTAATTGAAAGGATTTAGAATGAGTTTTGTGGGCTGAGAGAGATGATCCATTTCTACTTTCTGTGCCTCCTGATGATCTATACCTACAAATAAAACCGTGTACAATCCACTAGATTCAATCTAGCTCTGATACCATGTAGAATTCCTGCGGAAACCCCAATAGATCTAGAATTCTAGTTAAATTGAACACATACAATTTGGTGATATTCAAGAGATGAGAGAAATTTTTTGCTCCATAAACCATAGAATTATATTAATAAAAAATGAATATACATGAGAAACCATCCTCAAAAATAAGAGAGGAGGTGAATATATAGAATTTCCAACATAGAAATTCTAGTCAAAAAAGCTAGAAAAGGCTAAAATAGGTGTCATAAGCTAAGGGAGACCACATAGTTCGACCTAGACCAATAAAGACACATGTCACACACTCATTAATTCCCATAAGAATCAAGTGATGCACATTATCTCACTTAAGCTCACTTAACTGACAAGAGAAGCAGTTCCAACTCACGTATCTGACCCGAAATAGTAGTTATTAATAATAGTAACGACAAAAATCATTAATTAAGGAATAAATCTCTCACTCAAAGAGGAGGTGCGCATTCCCCAATAATGGATGAGTTTTTTCATGGGGGATTTGGAATAAATCATGAATAAATCAAGAATAAATCAAGAAAATCAAGAACCAAAAGTTGAGTCTTGATCTAAAAATAACAGTTTTCCCTAAAATCTAGGGATGAGGCGCCCTTCTTCTCTATGTGGCCAAATTAGGTGAAATAAAGTGTGATGGAATGTATTAACCAAGATCTAGGAGTCTAAGCTAGGTATAAACTAATGTAAGTTAAGGTTATGCTCCAACACAAAGTGTCTTTCTTCCCATTTTTCCTTCTATAGATGTGGTAATAGCTCACTGATTTGAATTTTTGCTCCATATTCATGATTCTTTGATAGATTTGCATGAGATTAGGATGAGCATTTTTACTTAATCTTTGAATCCCCTTTATAATCAGATCAGAGTCACCAAAAACAAGGACCGAAGTATATTTGTCTGTTGGGATGAGATTCATTCCCATATACAATACGAGAACCTATGCTTGGTTATTTGTGTTTTTCCCTAGCCCCTAGGAGTAATTGAAGGTATGATTTACTTCATATTCAAGGATGACTCCCCCCGCACCTGCAGCCCATGGATTCCCCTCTAAATCCCCATCAAATAATAAAATGAACGATTCTTATTGTTTTTTCTAGTGACCAAAATAATGATCAGAAAGTATAACTTTCCATAAATACTTAGAATATTTGGGAGGGGGTGAAGGAGAGGGATAAGAAAAGTGAGCATTGAGGATTCTTGTGACCCATACCTATTCATATTCATCTTCATCGAGAGAGAGAGAGAGACAAAGAGAGAGAGTATCTTGATTTCACACAAAATAATTATGATAAAAGGATGTAGGCCATTGATAACACCCTGGATGGAGGAAGAAGCTTATTTTGAAACATGGCCTTGTTTCTTGTCAACCAAATCTCCCAACAAATGAATTTAGGGATCATTTTCCACAATCTCACAAAGAGTGGTTTTTTAATAAAGTTGTCAGCATATTTGCATTTCAAAATTATAAACATGTCTATCCAATTTGAGGGAGGGTTATATTGAGGGAGGAGTGGGGCATATACTTGATCCCAGATGTTCTTTGATAAATGAAATTCAAAGAAGAGATGTTGGGAATTTTTTGCCACTGATTTGCATAGCACACACCAAGAACGTCTATTTATTCCTCAATTTTAAATATTTTCTGCAGTGAGAATATTTCCTTGAACTAATACCCAGCAGAAAGCATTAAATTTTGGGAGAGAGGAGCTAAGCCAAAGTAAGGACTAGATCTTAGAACTGGGGGGTTTGGTCATATCCACCATCAATTTTTGATATCATCATTTTACTGAGTATGTGGAGGTCCCCCAACTATGTGTATCTTTAATTTGGATTTCTATAGGAGCACATAATGCAAGAAAATTATATAGTTTGGGAACCAAAGGAGCTAAATGATCTGGTGGGGAAAGGATTTTCCATCTAGTCCATTTCCCAATTTCTTCCCAAAGTGAAAAATTGGCTAGCTTGGTGAGGCCAGAGTTGAGGCACCATATTTTAAGGGGCGTCAATTCTTCAACTTTTCATAGAGGCATCCTTCCGATTATACTATCAGTCCAAATATCGATGGATTCTCTAATCCCTGGAGCCTGGGAGAGCTTGGATTGGATAAGTGGGGCTACAAATTTGAAAAGTTTCCAAATAAGGGATTATTTCGAGTTAGGGAGAGGGATGTTGAGACTGTGAAGCATGGGAGGGATTATATATTTTTAGATAAGGGCAAGTTTCCACCATTCTATTAATCATGTAACCAGTTGCCAATCTAATTTGCCCCCCAAAGATTCATTCATGAAAGATGGTTTCTGATAGCTAAACCCCCTTTCTCAATATGTTGGAATATTGTATGCGAATTTACTATGTGAAACTTCTTTTTGTTTGATTTTCCTCCCTCCCACAGAAAAATTCTTAGATTTTTGGATATTTTTTATAGAATTCCCTTTGGTGCCAAAAGGCTTGCACATTGGAAAATAGTTAGGGTTGAAAGGACATATTTTAGGAATTTTTTTTACCTATTGGGTTTAACCACCGAGCTCCCCAACTCTAAATGTGAGCTAACATTTTTCTGAGTATTTCCTACCATGCCTAAGAAGTGGAGGATTTGAGGAAGATTGACATTCCCAAATATTTAAAATAGGACCAATTGATCACCATTGGGAACCCAAATATTCTAGAGACGAAGGATTGAATATCTCCTTCTATATTCCAACCAAATATTTTGTTCTTATTGCTATTAATTTTTCCTCCTGATGCTGCTAAAAAGTCATCCATAATTTTTTTGAATATTCTCACAATGATTGTTGAGGCTTCCCCTAATAGAAGGGTGTCATCTACGAAATGGGAATGATTGATTTTCTTCATTCTGTGAGCAATTTTGATTCATGGAAGATGCCCCAATATGCATTATGCTTCTAACTTCTGGCTGAGGGAGTTGACCATTAAGATGCAGATGGATGGAGAGAGAAGATAATCGTGTCAAAGACCTCTGCTTGATATGAAGAAATGTGTGGGTCTGTCATTTATCATTGGTGTGATCTAGTGGGAGCCAATGTAGGCTCATATTCATTCTATAAATGCTGCTAAGAAGCCAAATTTTTTAATAATTGAGAATAGGAAGGAATGCTTGAATCGATCAAAGGCATATTCATGTCTAATTTTATCACCATGCCTTTATCCTTGATCATTTTGCTTGAGTGGATTTCTTCTTGCACCATAATTATATTATATGAACATGTGATTTCTTTGTTCTCCATGAAACCTCCATGATTTTCTAAAATGAGCTTATGAAGGAGAGGCTTGATACGATTGTCTATAATTTTTGTCAAGATCTTGTATTTTTTATTGTAGAGGGAGATGGGCCTGAATCTAGAGAAGTTAGAGGGATTAATTTCTTTGGGAATAAGGGCCAAGAATGTTGATTTGGTGGTGCCACCCACTTTGTTTTTATTCAAGGTATAGTTAAGAATCCTCTTCAAATCAAATTTAGTTGTATCCTAGAAGTGTTTAAAAAACTGAGTAGATAAGCCATTGGGTCCTGGAACTTTTTCCTATTCTAATCCCCAAAGAGAAGGAGATATTTATTCTTCATTGGTTTATTTTGTAAGATAATCATTTTCTTGTTTTGTTATGCAATGTGGAATATGATCTATCATTTCCTTCTCACATAATTCTTCTCCCTCAGTGATATTTTGAGTATATAGATGTTCAAAATGTTGAGTTGTAGCCTCCTTTATTTGATCAAATTTTTCAAGCACCTACCCTGATTCTGATTGGATTTTTGTAATAATATTTTTTTGGTTTCTTTGTTGTGCTTGTTTGTGAAAGAAGGAGGTGTTTGAATCTCTTGATTGAAGCCAGAGGCTACAATATTTCAACCTCTAGTGTTATTCTTCTTTATATAACGTTGAGTGAAGATTTTGAAAGGATTATTTTTCCTTTTTGAGGGCATCTTTCAAAACTTCTTCACTTTCCATTACTTGTTGAATTTATTCTAATTATGATAAGAGGGAAAATATCTCCAAAGAGGGGGGTATGTAAGAAATATTTTCCCATTCTTTAATAGATTATTTCATTAATATCAATTTACTTTCCCAAATAAAATTTAGGGAGCCCATAATAGGGGAGAACCAATCCTTTTGTACAAGGGAGATAACTAAATCAAATTCTAGCCAGAGGGGATTGAAACGAAATGTGATAGGGACAAAGTTTCATGGAAGGGAGAGGGATAGGGTGATCGACTTATGATCAAATAGGTAAAAGGGAAGAATGCATGGGGATATGAAAAGGGGAAGGTGAAGGAGATAAATGTGAAGAAGAAAGCGATCTAGACGTGCAACAATAAGATAGATCAATTATTTCTCTAAGTGAAGTTTCCTTTGATTGGATTTATATTCTGAAGATCCAAATCCAAGATGAGATCTTCCAAATTATCCCTCATGGGATCACGAGCACAACTCCCACCTCTTTTATTTGATTGATGAATATGGGTGTTCAGATCACCCGCTAATATGACAGTAATTATGTCTATGGTTTCCTTGAAAACAAACAAGGAACCTCAACATTATAGCTTCTCTGAATATGTATTTGGCGCGCGTATGTGCACGCATGCGCACGCACACACTAAGAATAGAAAACTTAACAACATATTATTTTTTCCCAAGAACAATAAGAATCCAATGGTTTTCCCAGAAACATACCTCTATTTCCCATTAGCGTGAATCCCATAGAGTCATAATTCATCCAAATGATCCTACTGAGATCTTAGCTATTCTGTCTCCATTTCACATAGATTTTTTCATACTTGAAAGTGTCGTTGATTACTCCACTTTTGTCTCATCGAGGAGGATTATAGAAGGCTTCTCTAAAATTTGATGAGGTCTCTGAGATCTTTGACCTTTGATTTGTTTTCGAAGCACAGGCAATTCCAAGAGATAAATTACATTTTCTAAGGTTTGCAGGGACCCGCCCATTGGGGATAGGAATATCTGGACCCTTATTGCCTCCTTGTCTTTCCATGTTACTCCGAGATATTTCTATGGAATGTTGTTTCTCCTGGGATTTTTCTTTGTTAGTTGTTTATTCTCTGGCGTCTTTGTGTGATATCCTCCCCAATATTCTTCTTGTATCCTGCATTTTCTCTCCCCCCGAATTCCTTCTGTGTTGACCCTTTGGGAGGAACTTGTTCCACAAAAACTAGTTGTTCTATTTCTTGCATAAATTCTTGGGTGTCTTTTTGAAAGTTTTCTTCTTCCCCGCCTTCTAAATTTTGAGAAGATACTTCCAAGGGTAAACCTCTTGTTGTATTGTGGTTTGAATCCAAAATCGTCTCATCTTATTTTACCATAGACGATTCTCCTAAAACAATGTATTGATTCTTTGTGGGTAGCAATGCCTTAACCTTCTTTGAGGCGTCTTTCTTGCTTCCTCCATTATATGCAATTTCCCCTACTATATTATTTTGTGTTGTTGTGGTATTTTTTCTAGGGTTTGAATATCCTAAGGATTTTCCTTTGTTTTTACTTTTGTTTTATTTCTTTCTAACCTACGTCCATCCCTCCTCTTGTTCTTCCCCCGAGACATCTTGCTCTTATTTTTTTTGTGGGCAGTTCCGAGCAAAATTCCCATATTCACGACATGATTTTCATTTGAAGGGAAGTTGCTCATAATCCAACTTCTGAAGGTGAGACCAATCATACAAGGAGAGATTCATGGATTAAGGAAGGAATTTTTCTAGATCTACTTCAACACTGATTCTTGCACATGTGAACATTGATGGTTTTGGATCCAATTTGTCAATATATTTCCCAAGAGAGTCCCCAATACACTTCAGACCATCATTGCCCCAATAATGAAAAGGAATATGGGGGAGGTGAACCCACACATGAACTATTGTTGGGATGTCGTATTCTGGGTCGAAATATAGTGTCCACCGGTTCAGATAAATGCCTCTTGACCCAAAAAAGTATGGCCCACTATGAAAAATAAGATATTGATATTGTTTAAGCTCAAAGTAAGAGATATAGAAACCATTACCCCATAAAAAGTGACTCATTCTTCCTTGAATAAGAGATTTCCATTTCCACACAATCCATAGATCAATATATTGAGGGGAGGGCCATATGTTAGTGAAATTACCAATGAGACCCTTAGAGGAATACAAAGACCATTCCTACAAGTCGATACACAGGGAATAGCGATCTCCAGGATCTTATCCAATTTCTTCATGAACCAAGAGTGAGTGGGATGATTAGAGTGGTTTCCCAGGGAACCCAAAAGCTACTTGAACACTTTGATATTTGCTTCGAACTCGGAGGGGGGTTTAGGGTCATCCCTAGCCATGACAAAAGGTTGTCCATAGAGATAAGAAGGCGACAATCTAGGGTTTCCTCAGGAGAAAATTGTAGAGTGATATTGTTTTCGTTCCAAGGGTTTAACCTTAGAATTATTAAGGTTGTGTTATTGTAAGACATTATTCATATGATAAAATCATTGTTAACCATTTGGTTGTGAGATATTATCACATCACATTGGGTCATGCAATTATAGTTTGAATCCACTGAAGGTTGTTCTACAATCTTATGAAATTCTAGTACATGTTGCATAACTTAACAAAGTCACTTTTTGTTTTTTAATATATTAAACATTTAGTTTCATGTGTGATTATGTTGTTATACTTTTATAAGTTCTTATGAAATTATCAAAAGTTAATTGATAGAATCAAATTTTCCAAAGTATAGTGTTGACATCTTTGTGGCATTGTTTATTAAATATTAATGGGGTTTATGTGATTAATGTTCTTATAAAAATAAGTGTGTCATGCCATTTTATCTTTCATAGTGGTTTCTTGAGTTCCTTTGACATTTTTGTGGTTTCAAAGATTGAAATTTTTGGTGCTTTTACTAGAGCACATAGCAAATGGTAAGTCTTTTTCTTGAAATTTTGACATGCATGTGAAAATTGGGTAGATAGATCCTTTTTTGCATGGTATTAAAGTCGAGGTTTATTTTGATCTTGGATGTGTGGAATTTGACTAGAAATTAGAACTATTGTTTCCTCAATTCTAGTGGCTTAGTTACATTTCGAAGTTAATTATTATTGTCGGGTTAAGTTTGTGAATAACACTGAAGTGAGAGAGAATTTAGTTATTTATTGAGTGTTCCTCTTCTTGATGATAAGTTGGATGAGAATTGTTAGATTTTATTTATTTACGGAGAATTAGAGTTACCAATTTTATTTTACGTCTTTACCATTAACTTATATATCATGTACTGAGCAATAGAAACATAAACAAGATATAAAATAACACAAGAGATTTATCCTAGAAAAACCCCAAATGGGGGGAAAAACCCAACAACCTTTCTTAGAAAAATTCCATTCACAAAGCAAGTCCAATCATGAACCAACAGATAAACCCTAGCAAAAATTCTAGCTCAAGATACAACTAGAAATACCACCCTATATTCAACAACAACACAATACCAAGATAGTGCACCCTTTCCAAGAGTAGTACACAAGAGAGAAATACCAGAAAGACTGACCAAGAAGAATCTTTGTCACTGCAGCTGTTGTGTCACCCTTCCTCGGACTTGCACCTTACTTCTATGTAGATGAGAGAGTGTGAGTGAGTGTGTCCAAATTAGCTAAGGCACCTCCTATTTATATCCTTCCTTTCCTCTTTTTGGTCCAACTTCTATTCTAGGCAATTTCCACATCTATTCAATGGTTCTCTTACTTCTAGAGTCTTCTTCCTGTATAATAAAGGTCATCTAGTAGGGAAAGTACCTCTCAAAGCTACCAAAACATAAACACTCCCTCTTAACTAGGAAGGTATCTTTCACGATCTCTTCATCTAGTAGTCCACTAACTACTCTGCAATCAACTAGTAGCACATAATTTCCACAATGCCATCAATAGCTCGAATAATCTATCACAGTCTCTGCAATCAAGTAGCACACAACTACTCCCAATGTGAATTGGTAGTCTCCATGGCAATCACCTAGTAGTGCATAGCTACTACAATGCCATCCAATAGAAAACGACTGTGTTGATCCATAGTAGTACACAACTACTATCTAGTGTACACAACCACTCCAAGTAGCACACAACTACTGTCTAGAGACAAACTGTCTCTCTTCTGCAATCAATTGATAGCTACACAAGCTACCACCATGCAGTCCAACAATATCTATGATTATGAAGCAATCAACTAGTATCACACAACTACTACCATGTGATCAACCATAATCATAGTCTGCAATCCCAAAGACTATGCAATAATCAACTAGTAGCACACAACTACTGCAATGCCATCAACCATAGTCATGGCCTCTATAACTATGTACCAATCAGACAGTAGCACACAAATACTACAATTCCATCAGTCATAGTCATAGTCGATGTATCTATAACTATGTAACAATCATCTAGTATCACACTACTACTACAATTCCATCAACCATAGTTACAGTCTCATCTAGTAGCACAAATCTACTCCCATAGTTCTCACAATTATGCGTGTGATGTTTCTTCTCTCATCAAGTGTGGTAGTGAATTACCCCCCTATTCACCCCACATGACTGATCGAGGGAACCCTTGGCCACAAGGGTTAGCCGATAGGAGGAAAAACAACACACCTCCTTCTCAACGAGGGTGGACATTTTGTATCATGCCAAGCTTGTCTATGAAGAACTCATACTTCACTCTAGACAAAGGCTTGGTGAGAATGTCCGATATCTGCTCATCCTTGGATATGTACTAGAGCTCTATAAATCCTCTCTGCACCATGTCTTGGATGTAATGATATTTGATCTCCATGTTCTTTGAATTTTCATGAAAGACAGGGTTCTCTAAAATCCTTACGCAAGTTTGATTGTCACAATGTATCAAATTTGGCTCCAATTCTAGATCAAATATCCATTCAAGCAACTTTTGAAGCCACACTGCTTCACTACTTTCCACACTAGTTGCGATATACTCTGCCTCTACTATATTGAGTTCCATTGATGTCTACTTCCTACTCAACCATGAGATCATACCTGATCCTATAATTAAGCAACATCTGGAAGTAATCTTCTGATCCACTGCACTCCCTGCCCAGTCAGAGTTTGTATATCCCTGCAACTTCACATCTTCACCCGAGATATATCTCAATCCATATCCAATTGTACCACATAGGTACCTCAACATATGTTTTTCTGCCATCCAATGTACATGTCTAGGTTCAACCATGTACTAACTCAAGGAATTCACTACAAATCATATGTTCGGCCTGGTGTTAACCAATTACATCAAGGATTCAATCAGTCTTATGTAAATCATGGGATCCACCAAATCTGAAGATGAATCACTCAAAAGCTTCATATTTATCGTCATGGGTGTGGCCATGGACTTGCAGTCTTTCATCCTAAATATTTGTAGGATCTCAACAATATATTTTCCTTGGATAATGAAAATATCATCTGATCTCTGCCACACCTCCAATCCCAAGAAGTAATGCATCAGACCTAGATCCTTCATCTTGAACTCTTTAGCGAGCTCCTTCTTGCACCCAACTATGAGCTTCTCATCTTCTGTTAGAAACATGTCATCCACATATAGAACCAAGATCAATAGACATCCATTCTCAATCTTATAGTAAAGGTTGGTATCCGCATCACTCTTGGTAAATACCAATCTCATCAGGCAGTTATCTATCCTAACATAACATGCCCTAGGTGTTTGTTTCAATCCGTACAAATCCTTCTTCAATCTGCAAACATGGGACTCTTTCTCATGGATCCCAAAACCTTGTGGTTGCTAAATGTACACTTTTTACTACATTAAACCATTCAATAAAGTAGTCTTGACATCCATGTGGTGTAATTTCCATGCCATTGCAGAAACAATAACAATAATCGATTTGATGGAAGTGTACTTTGCTATAGGAGAAAATGTCTCATCATAGTATTCTCCCTCTTTCTAGGAGAATCCTCTAGCCACAAATATTACCTTGTACTTCTCTATGCTATCGTCTATAGAATGCTTGATCTTGTAGATCCATTTGGAAGTCACTATCGACTTCCATTCTAGTCTTGGAACCACCTCCCACACATAATTCTTCATGATGGAATGATACTCCTCCATCATGGCATCTTTTCATTCCTTCTTCTCAGTAGCTTCTTCAAAGGTGGAAGGATATGAATCAATGGTGTTGCTCATCATTGCCACATAGATGGAAAACTTATGTGGTCTCTTCCTCTCTCTAAAAGAGCCTTTGGGACCTACATGTCCTTCAGCTTCCTGCAAGGTGTTTCAAAGCCAATACGGTCTCTTTCTATTGGCTGCAGCTTCTCTAGGTGGATCTACAGGTCTCTCTAACTCTAACATCTCATTTTGAACTTCTTGAATGGGTTTCTCTAGTGTAGAGTCTTCCATGACTACTTCCCTTGGAACCTCCTGCTCCTCTCGATCCTCATCCATGTGAGACTCCCTTGATCTTATGAAGGCTTCATGTTCATCAAATGTTACATCACGAATGATATCAATCTATCTCTGCTTGGAAATTTATATTTTGTAAGACTTCGAAGTCTCACTATATCCAACGAATGTGCCCTTCTTTGCTAAAGGTTCCATCTTTATTTTGTTCTCCTTTGGAACATGTATAAATACTAGACAACCAAAAATCCTCAAGTGACTAATTTTTGGTTTCTTTCCAATGAACACCTCTTCAGGTGTCTTGTTCCCAATATATTGTGAGGAACTTTATTTTGGACATACACAACTATACTGGAAGCTTCTTCCCATAAGTGCATGGGTAGGCCCTGGTCATGGATCATCACTTTCGTTGCTTCTACAATGGATCTATTCTTTCTTTTTGCAACCCCATTTTGCTGAGCATTTTATGGATTTGTTAGCTCCCTCTTAATCCATACTTATTTGCAAAAGTATTTAAACTTATTTGAGGTGTACTCACCTCCATTATCAGATCTCAAGACTTTAATCTTCCCTTCAGAGATATTTTCAACTAAAGCTTGAATTCCTGAAACTTGTTGAAGACGTCATCTATTTTTTTCAAGAAGTAGATCCATGTCTTTTGAGAGTAGTCATATGTGAATAAGACATAGTATACAAATTTGACTAAGGATGGCACTGTCATATGTCTACATACATCAAATTGTATTATGTCCAAGATACCCTTGGACTTGTTGTCATTGCTAGTAAATCTTCCCTTGGCATTCTTTCCAAGTGAGCAACCTTTTCATATTCCATCATGTTCTACATGAATGTTAGGTAGGTCTGTAACCATGTTTCCCAATATCAGTAGTGCTCTATAGTTTATATGGGAAAGTATCTGATGCCATAGCTCACTTGAGCTAACACTTTTATGTACAAGGGCTTGTTCTTGGTGCCCCTTCAATTTATATAGTCCTCCCTTTCGAAAACCAATCATGGTAGCTTTATCAATGCTTGAATTCTTGGGCCATAGAAGAAATTGGCCATCCATAAAAGCTACCCTACATCCTTTATCTTCTAAAGCAGCGATGGAAAGTAAATTATTCTTTAAGTTGTGTACAAACAAAATATATTTAATTAAAATATGGTTACTTGAGTCACGTTGTAGGGAGGCTTCTCCAATTCCTTTGACTGCATGCTTGGAATCGTCCCCAATCTCCACTTGAAGGGATGAGCTCTTTTCTGTAATATTTGAAAGATAATTTATGGATCCAACCATGTGCTTGGAAACACTCCTATCTATGACCTAAGTGTCAATCCATTGAGTAATGGTTCCTGTGAGTGCTGAAACAAATACGAATTCTTCATCCTTTGACTTGTGCTCTTCAGCTTCTGTTGTATGTGCATGGTGCTTCTTCTTCTTTCCATTTTCATGTTTATGAGGACATTGTGAGGCATAGTGTCCCATCTTCTTGTAGGGGTAGCATCGGATATTTGATGCATCCTTGTTGTGGCGTGGTTTCTTAGACTTATTTAGTATGTCTTATTCTCTTTCCTTTCTCTTCTTCACTTGGGCACCAAGTGCTTGATTTTCATCATCATTAGTCTTCTATGATTTGTATATCAACCTGGATTCCTCTTGGGTGAAGTCTTCCCATAGCTTGTTGAACTTGAGAAATTTGCTTCTGGCATAAATCCGTTGAAAAAATGGATTCCAAGAGGAGGGAAATACATTGAGTGTAGTAGTCACAAGTTCAATGTCTTCTACTAGATCTCCAATGGTTGCTAAATGGTCATTGATATGTGATATCCTCATAAAATAGTTGGCTATTGTTTCCGACTTGTTCATTGTCATGTTTCTAAGTTGATGCCTCAGATTAATATTTCAACTAATATTCTTACTTTCATAAAGTCTAGTTAGGGAATTAAAAATTTCCTTTGGTGTCTTCAGTTCTGATACATTAGGTATCATATGATCTTTTATTGAGTCTCTCAAGATCCTCTTGGCCTTGACCTCATTCTTCCAGAACTTTGCTTTGGCGTCTTCTTCTTCTGGTTCTGGAAGCATTTGATTGATATGATATAATAACTCATTCTCTTCTAGAATGAGGTGAAATATGTTCTTCTAGGATCTGAATTTATCCACTCCATCCTATCTATCTTCAACTCCCATGCTCATTGACTTTTTCGTTGGTAGAAACCCTAGCACTGAAAAACATCGATTTTTAAAACTTCACCAAAATGAACGCTGAGGGTTTCATGGGGTGCACTAGGGTAGGGCACACTTCTATGTGAAATAATTATCCCTAACATCCTTAGGATAGTTCTCAACGAGATTGACAAAGTATTGCACCTACAAGGTACTACTTCAACGATCTTCCTTCCTGTGGTCAAACTGTTCTAAATGCAACCAACTTTGATTCGATGTTAGCTTTTATTTATTTACAGAGCATTATAGTTACTAGTGTTCTTTTACTTCTTTACCATTAACTTATATATCATGTATTGAGCAGTAGTAACATAAACAATAGAAAAAAGAGCACAAGAGATTTATCCTAGGAAGACCCCAAATGGGGGAAAAAACCCAACAACCTTTCTTAGACATATTTTATTCACTAAGCAAGTCCAATCATGAACCAACAGATAAAACCTAGCATAAAGGCTAGCTCAAGATACAACCAGAAATACCACCTCAATTGCAACAACAACACAATACCAATATAGCACACCCTTTCCAAGAGTAGCGCACAAGAGAGAAATACCAGAAAGAGTGAACAAGAAGAATCTTTGTCACTGCAACTATTGTGTCACCCTTCCTCAGACTTGCGCCTTACTTATGTGTAGTTGAGAGAGTGTGAATGAGTGTGTCCAAATGAGCTAAGGCGCCTCCTATTTATATCCTTCTTGTCCTCTTCACTCAGACGACTTCTCTTTTGGGAAGGTGTCACTTCTTTATTATTTATTCTTCTAGGCCAACTTCTCTTCTAGGGTATTTCCACATCTGTTCAATGGTTCTCTTGCTTCCAGAATCTTCTTCTTGTCTAAGAAAGGTCATCTAGGAGGGAAAATACCTCTCGTAGCTACCACAACATCAACATGAATAAATATACATATAAAGAAGTCCAGTCTACTGTAAAACTTTTTAATGAAGAAAAATATGTTAAAGATTATAGAGGGCAAGGAGAAAATTTCCAATGTCATTACTAAGCTAAGTGTCAAGAATATGATTAATATGATGAAACTATACAGTGCATTTTCAATTGTATTGTGATTTGAAAACATTATTCCTCAAATGTGGAGTTTGAATAGTCCACATAAACTTACATAGTTTGTATGAAACTCCAATTGAGAAAAAATCCTTTACTTAAGGAGTCAATTATATGAATTGAAAATAAATGATAGTAAAAATAGTCAATGATTTCATGAAATGGATACAAAGTGTGTATCAACTTAGTAGAGTTCATAACACTATAAATACTCATAATCTCAATATGATAATCATTAATAATTTGAAAAAGTATAAATATCAAAAGTTTGAGACTAAATGATCTTGGTGACATTCTACCATACCATAAGGAAAACAACAACTAAATAGATTGAAAAAAAAATCAATTCAAATGCTTACAACTAAATACTTTTAAGAGTAAAAAATTCAAATCAAACACTTACAACGAAATCTTTTAAGAGTGAAGGAACAATGTTTGCATAAAACACGAAATCTTTTAAGAGTGAAGGAAAAGTGTTTTCATAAAACAATTATGAAAGAGCAAGAATATGTAATTGTTTATTTGGGAGTCATAATCCTATGCCAGAACAATGAGAAAAAAGGCAATGTCACATTATCCATGTACGGAATTTGAAATCAAAACACAAAATCATTCATTCTAGAGAATGGGATGCTTGCACACGCATAGATAATTTTCCCTTTTTATTTAATCCCCAATAAAGAATTAACATGATATACATTTTGAAGTAAAATGTAGTACTATTTGAGATGTTCTTCTCACATAATTTAGGTTTCATATTTCTTTATCACCAATCATGAGTGTGAGTGTAGTTCAAAAATATTTATATAAGGTCGATCTTGTCATACATACATCGATGTGTATGGGTTGATTTATTTTTATTGATATTTTTGTGACTCATAAAAAGGTTAAATTGAGGTATTTTGAGTATTTCTTTATGATATATAGATGGTAAATAGGGTGAATTGTTGGTCTTGATTATGAAACCCAATTTTGAGAGGATCAAGAGAGTTGAACTATAAAGTATTCAATATAATGAATCATGTTTATACAATACTATTCTCATGTGGTAGAGACTATATTGGTGAGGCAGGGAAATCATTAAACATTAGAATAAAAGAACATTGCGCAGACATAAAGCATAACCAGATTAAAATATCTTCTTTGGCTGAAAATTCTTATAATACTGGGCATTTGATTTTCATAGAAAATGATAAAATCATTGCGAACATGAGAGACTATGGAAAAAACAAAGTACGTGAAACCCTTGAAATATAATTAAATTCTTCTAAAATCAACATAGATGAAGGAGTCAAAATTAAAGAAGCATGGAGGTTTGTTCTAGATAAAATAAAAAATGAAAATAATAGCAACTTGGAATAATATTTATGTTGGTTGTCTCTCTTATTGATTGTCATTGGCTATTTATTTATGGATTGGGAGGTCATAATAATTGAGCTTAACAACATCCTAATGATTATCCCATCTTGTGGATCGAAACATCAAGCAATTAAATATTGAATGTAGTTCCACTCTCTCTTAATACTCCATTGCATAAGATTCAATGAATAATGGAATCAAGAGAGTCAAACCCATGACCAAAAACAAGTATGATAAACTCACGTCTAGCTCTATACCAATTGAGCTAACCCTCAAGGCTACCATTATTCATAAAGTTATATGGGACATATATAAAAAATTGTGTTTGTTGCATTAAGAGCATGAACATGCTCTTGTGAACAAAAATAAGTGAGGTTAGGCAATGTCCCTGCCTTGTATTCTTGTCTAGTATGAGTGTGCATGCGTTCCTGGAACACGTGCATGCTCCTACTAGACAAGAATATGAGGCAGACACAATGCTCATCCTCTTTCTCTCAAAAAACGTGACACCATCCCAACATATGCATGCAAAAACAACCACAACAACAAATAGGTTTTTTGTTTTTTAGTGTTATTGGAAAGCAAACTTTTGTCTTGTTGTGTAATTAGTTGGAATTTTTTTGTAATTGGAAGATAATTGTCAGTGGAAAGAAAACTTTTGTCTCATTGTGTATTTGGAAGTTGAATTATGTTTTGTTGTATAATTGGAAGTCAAGTTTTGGAAGGCACCTTTGGTCTTTTGGTGTACTTGGAAGGCATTTCTTATCTAGTTGCATTTTTGGAAGGCAAGTTTTGGAAGACACTTTTGGTCTTTTGGTGTACTTGGAAGGAATTTCTTTTCTTGTTGTATAACTTGAAGAATTTTTTTGTCTTGTTGTATAATTGGAAGGCACTTTTGGGCTTGTGGTGTATTTGGAAGACATTTATTGTCTTGTTGTATAATTGGAAGGAAACTTTTGGAAGGCACTTATGATCTTTTGGTGTACTTGGAAGACATTTCTTGTCTTGTTGTATAATTGGAAGACATTTCTTGTATTGTTGTATAATTGGAAGACATTTCTTGTATTGTTGTATAATTGGAAGGAATTTCTTGTTTTGTTGTATAATTGGAAGGAAACGTTTGGAAGGCAATTTTGGTCTTTTGGTGTACTTGGAAGGAATTTCTTATCTTGTTTTATAATTGGAAGGAATTTCATGTCTTTTTGTATAATTTACACCAAAAGGCATATACCTATTGGAAGTGGGCACATTTAATGATATTTTAATTACTATTTCTAATATTATGGCCAACAATTGAAGATACTGACATATCCTTCGTCGTCCTTTCAAATCAATGAATAAGATTTAATGTTAATAACTTTCGATCATTTTTAAAGGCATCAGTTAACCTGTTTACTTTCTTACATTTACTTAATAATATTAAAAATTCATTGTATGCTCATTTGATTTCCACGTTTAGATGATTAGAAAAATTACTTGATCTTAAACATTTACTTGGATATTAACATTTTATCTTTTACAGTGTCAAATTTACATTTCTGCCAAGTATGGCCATATCTCCCGTACTACCGCAGTTGTTATATTAGCCTGTTTGTTTCCTCTTCCCACGAGCTAGTAAACTGAAAATACATGAATGGATCGATCCATTACTGAGTGTATTGGAATGACTCGTTATGGTGCATGCATCCTTCATAGTGTGTGCTAATTCTTTTTGGTATTTCATGAAAAGAAGCACAAGAGTTCCTATTTTCAAGAAAGTTGAGCACATGAGAACAATAGATACCTAATATTTATTTCAAGGGTGAGTATGTAGCCATTGATTAGGATTAAGGGATAGATCATAGCATGTTTTGAAGGTACTTCCGAACGATTTACTGCATTCAGATCCTCCGTTGGCACATAAGGGATTGATCAAGGTAATCACCGGTGTAGTTGCGGTGAAGAACATTGAGAATAATAGTATTCAAAAATTCACGAGAGACCGAATTGAATTGCAAATATCATCTTTTTATTTTAGCAGAAAAACAATTCGAAATTTGAAGGAAGGAGCTCAAGATTCAAGTTTGTTTGTGTCAGTTGAAGCACAATTTTGGAAATGCGTAATGGAATATCGTAAGAGAACTAGCCAGTTCATTTTCAAGTGCTTGCAGATGGCAGAGGTAATGCTAAAGAACACTTCCATGATGGTTTCGATGAATACCCATTCATGACATGGGAGGCATTTCATTCTTGTTTAAACTATTTTGAATTGAAATAGTTGGAATCAACAGGATGATATGAATGCCAACGATGAATGATGCCTTTCGGTGTATATCAGCCACATTTTTAAATGTGGTTGTGCTAGTTAAAAGACACTTTTGGTATTGTGGTGTACTTGGAATACATTTCTTATATTAATTGGAAGACAACTTTTGGAAGGAACTTTTGGTATTTTTGTGTACTTGGAAGTCATTTCTTGTCTTGTTGTATAATTGGAATGCAAGTTTTGGAAGACAGTTTTGGTCTTATGGTGTACTTGGAAGTCATTTTTTGTCTTGTTGTATAATTGGAATTCACTTTTGGTCATTGGGTGTACTTGGAAGGAATTTTTTGTCTTGTTGTATAATTGGAAGGGAACTTTTGGAAGGTAATTTTGGTGTACTTGGAAGGAAATTGTTCTCTTTAAACAAGGGGAACCTATGTAATCGAGGCAAAAAGTATTCGAGGAAAGAAAAACCCATTGAAATGTAATTGAAGAAAGATAAAAGACAAGGTTAGGCATGACAAAAAGTAGGCTTTCAGTAGAGGGAAATACAAATTCTAGCACAATAGTTGTCGTTGTTGTTTCTCCTCCATCATCACAAGCAAAGTGCAAGATTTTAGTAGAGGCCAATCTATTTTACACCTCTAGTGAACCTCTAATGACTATTTCATCAATACAAGTTGTTGTGGATGACCATATGATAATGGATTTTCTTGGAGATGATTATACAACACATGAAATTAGAGAGGCAACTAGTGCACAACCTTCTAGTGAAGAAGTTCATGTGGTGCAACCTCTTGTTGGATGATCAGATGTTCGAGAAACTAGTCATGGACATGTCCACTCTCTTCCCAGAATTTCTTTGTAAGTGATTGAAGGGGAAATAATGGTTTTGTTTGTAACTCCACAATAGAGAGGTCAAGAGTGCCAAAATACAAGTCCATTTCCCCTACCAAGACTGAGCAGTGTGCGGAAAAAAAATCCTAAATGTATTTAGGTGGACGAAAGTCTGATGCAACTGAATGTAAATTATTTTTTCCTTTGTTATATATAGGAGTTTGACTGCTATTAGGAAAACTTTAGAAATTAAAATAGTTAAAAGTTTAGAAACATGTCATAATATTGTTAGAAACCTTGTGGATGATTTTCAAATAATTAGTAAGAAAAATCTCTTTAAAGACCGTAATGCATCCCGACGTGTCTTGTCACAATCAATTGTTAGCAAGGTCACAAGAAAACATTGTTTTCTTAGTATATTATGATGATATTGAAAGTTTATTATTAATCCGGATTATGGACAACAGGTCCTAGAATGCCCACGAAATTTGAAAGAATACGAGGATAAATTTTATGAAGTGAAGGATAGAAGGCTAGTGAGGAGAATTCCCATGAGGGAAAGGGATTTGTTTGACATTTTTTGTGATTATTTATGCACAGGTAGCCTTGCTAGTGGTACAAGTGGGGAAGAGGACATCAATGAGTTTTTTGTAGAGAATGGAGAAATCTAGAGAGTGGATGAGAAGTTAGAGATATTTGGATTTGGAGCAACATATGATGAAGGATAACTCCCAGAGGACTGTTTAATGGGAATCAACAGAGAGATAAAGTTAATTGAGGAGATGATGAAGGGAGAGTTGGTAATTGAAGGCCCTACAACTAGGGAAACTATTGCAACTAATGATGGTTAGGAAATTGCAGTATCATTGAAGATTGCATAAAGAGATGAAGAAATTGAGGAATACAACGCATGGAAAGTCATAGAGGTTAAAAGTAGATGGAAAAGTTTTGACATTTTAAGTTTTCATTGTGTAGTTGATGAAAATCATGAACATGAAGAGTATGTGCATGAGTGAAAGGATCATTGGGAGGATGGACATGTGGATAATGAAGATGAAGAAGATATTTCCATTGCAAAAGTAGGAGAAAATGTGAAGAAATATAGAGTGGATGAGAATCTAGAGGCAAGTGGATTTGGAGTAGAGTATGATGAAGGAGAGGTCTTAGAAGAATATTTGAAGGAAATTAGTAGAGGGATGAAGTTAATTGAGAAGCAGGAATACACCTAGGGTTTATAAGATTATAAACTCTAGGATTTGTTTCCTAGAAGGTTTGACCTAGGCTTATGATTCGATAATCCTATGGTCTTGATATTCAAGTCTTCTTTTTCCTTTAGCCTCCAATGAAGGTGTTATATTGACTCCATACGCCCAAGAATTCAAGACGACACTAGTTTTTCTCATTTGCAAGTGATATACAACCCTAGTTTAGCTCTCTCTCTCTCCCAACCACTTGTGTTAGCCTTATAATTTGAATTTGCATTTTCATTCTCTATCATTCATAGTCTAACGATTTGGATAAATTGTTTGGAATAATCTCTAACATAGTCATTTATGAAATAATTACATTTTTAGCCATCATGGATTGTCATATTACAGTCAATTAATAAAGTTTTATGCTCTTTGTTGATGCAATCATTGGTGGATGGTTTACAAGTCTTTTCATTGTCATTTTCCATATCTTCATTCACTTTATTATTGATTTAAAGATAATATATTGGTGTTGTTGTAAACTTGTTACATGCTTAAACATTTAGTCTTATCATAGATCTATTATGCGCACTTTGGAGTGACATTGTGGATGATTTTCTTATTTTGGTGGATATTTCATGAAACTAGGGTGTATTCACGCATAGCGATTTGGTCTAGTAAGTGGTTTCTCTCTCCCAAAAACTCATGTTAGCTCTAGCATTTTCATTTACATATTCATTCTCTAGCATTCTTTAGGATTTTATTATTTGTTCATGTCCTTCATCGTCAAAGTACTAGATTCTTTTACATGGTAGCACTATTTCTTTTTCATGTCGTCATTGCAAAGTGACCCCTTTCTCCTAAGGAAGAAGGGAAATGGCAAGGTAGTTCTCAAAATTTTGGTTTGTTGCTGGCCAATGTTTCTAATGTAGTTATTCTTTGTGATAATAAGACATGAAACAATGCTTACAGTGGGCATGAATAGGGAAATTATTTCCAATATATTTTACGAGGACCTTTGACAAAGTGTACTATGAAGGTAACCATGAGATGGTCTTATGTACTTATCCTATCTTGAGTATTATAGTTTTGGGTACTTTTGGAATCATGGATGTTACATATTTTTTCTATGTGTGAGAATATGATATCAATTGTTATCAACAAGAGGATGCATTATAGATTCTATATACTAGCTTTTGCGATGGTGCAATTCCTTCTTGTCAAGATAATTTTTATACCTTGATGTTTTCATACCACAAGTTGGGTTATAAGGTTTGTTGGAAGGATGGTGCAATAGTGAATCTAAATTGGTGGTTCAAGGGCATTTGGAAGTCCAAATGTTCTCTTAAATCGAGGATCTTCATGTGGTTGTGGCTTGAGTTCAAAGGAAAGGTTCTTATATGGAATAATCTGTACAACAAGAGTAGGGTTGGCCCTAGTAGGTGATATTTATACAAAGAATCATTTTCTTCCGTTATGTCCTTTCACTATTCAGATTTGGAACGAGTTTGATTTCTTCACTGAGTTTAAAGAGGTTTGGAAAGGAAATACAATTGAATATTGTCTCAGGAACTGGTGTGAAAACACTAATGTAAAAAGTTATAAAGCATTGATAATCATAATTTCATGTGGTATGTGGCTCTTCAGGAATGCCAATTTATTTCGATAAGATTATGCCATATTTTTAATGTGATTCTTAATTTCTAATATACTCGATATTTTTAAGAAAACATAAAAATGAAAATCTTGCTAGGAAAGTTGTCGTGGAAGAAGTGGAGGCTTATTCGAGAGGACTTCTCAAGGTGATAGACAATTTAGGGCCTAGTGGTGTATGATTTATGAAGGAGTCTCATGTTATAAAATATAAATCTAGGTTAGGAGGATACTAATAGTTTTGGAGATCTAATAGCCCTAAAATTAATTTTCTTACTTCTTGTTGAAAAAAGTTTTTAAAAAATAAAAATCTTTGGAGATTATATAGTGGTTATAAATTGGATGAGGGGATTATATGATTTAGATAATTACATTCTAAGGTCTATTTTCCATGGGATTCAAACACTCTCTTCTATACTTAGTTATGTATCCCTTCATCATGTTTACATGGAGCATAACGAAATGGAAGATGGATTTCCCAAGGCTAGATTATTGTTGGATGTCAGTCAATGGCACATCTATGAAGACACCGATAGGAAATACTTAAAATTTCATCATACTTCATTTTTCTGATAGTTGTTCACTAATATGTTGTTGTTTATTTAGAGGGGTATATTTGGATTGTTTCTGAACTATTTTTGGAGATTCATGTTGGAATTTTTGTTGGGGGTTTTACTAGAGAGCTATGGCTCTTGCAGGAACAATTTGTATTTGGTTTTATTAGGTTTATTTTAGCTTGGTATATAGGATTATGATCTAAATATTTTAAGACTTGTTAAGTTGTATAATATGTGGGTGTCCCTCCATCAGTCGTGGGCTTGGGGATTGGATACTATAATTTCTTTGAATAGATTCTAACATAAAAATATGGAATTGGAAGCTTCTCATCATAATAGAAAAAGATGGAATTTTTAGCATTATCATCATAATCATCAAAATCAAAATCAAATAAGAAAACATTGCAATTCATAAAACATGTGTTGTGAAATGTGTGTGTGTGTGTGTGTGTATTCAAAATTGTCTCAACTCTACATTTTTTACAAAATGGCACATCATGCCCAATATACATAACAACAACAAGTGTCCAAACATGGAAAAGTGATATATGGTGCCCTAGATACGATATGGCACTCATTGGTAACTCATTAACCATTTCAACCCTCACAACTATCAGTTGAATCCTATAAATCTATCTTTGTTCTCTTACTAGAACCAAGACCTCGAGTGGTTTTGCGCCTGGGCATGGTTCATTTCTCTGGAGTCTAGACAAAGAAACAAAATTCTTATAAAAAAATTTCCACAATGAATTAACAAACTTACAAAATGATGCTTTATAATTAACGCTAAGAAAACTCACCGCAAATGATATTGACAATCGTGAGGGTGTTACCTTCCTTTGCAACCCTAATCTCTTAGCGATGCCACTCTCCAACAATTACAAGGATTTAAGCATGAAATTTAAACAAAAATGCATAAAATCAATTCCATTCATGATACATAAAAATAAATCAACAAATGATCTCATCATGAATAACTTAGGCAATGGTGGAGAGTCGCTAGCAGGTGGAGCACTAGGTTGTCAAATTGGCTCCAAGGCAACATGTGTTATCTCATCCTTAGTGGATGACAAAATTTGATCTGCAACAGAGACAAATAGTGGGTTGCATATGGGTGTAGACAATGTGGATGCAGTGGATGGAAAAGGTGTTTGGGGTGGGTGGCGTACAGGTGCATCCGTTATGGGTGGATGGGGTGGAAAAGGTGGTGGGGGTGGTTAGAATACTAGTGCAACCACTGTGGATAGATGGGGTGACAAATATGGTGGGGGTGGGTGGAAATAAACCCCCATGGGAGGTAGAAGTGATGGTAAAACTCTTGTGGTGGAAAGAGGAATCCCAAGAGCCGGGGCAGGGTGGCCAACAATTGGAATACCCTTGTAGCTGTGGGAAAATGATGGGGGAATTTTGGTAGTGGTGGTGAATGGAAGGGTGGTGGTACAAATGATCTGTTAGTGAATGAAGCAACCTGCATACATATTTATAATATTTTTTATTAGTAAAAAAATGTAAAATTCAACCAAAACAATATAAGAAATTTAACATTTAAACAATGTTTATCATGACACATGATACATGTGAAGGGGGTGACTTGTCCATCCCAGGTGGACATGGTTCATCACCATATGGTACTACAACCTGTAGAAACACAACAACATTATATTTGAGGATTCCAGAGAAGAAGAAAACCACTATGGTGAATTTATCAAAGGTGACACATACCTATGTATGCAGTATACCAAATGAGTAGGCCGTCTCTACTACTGCATCAGTGGTGGAAACTAGCATTGATTCATCTACTGGCATCGAGGGTCTATTATGTGAGTGTAGCAATTGCAAATGTAATATAATAATATATGGAAAAAGACACAT
>SNQJ01S0053108.1:45477-67247 GCA_010110895.2 Picea sitchensis
GGTGATCAAGATAATAACCTCCTCCATGAAACTCTCATGTCTACTAGCCTCCATCAGCCCATAACAAATATGCTTGCAACTCGAAATATATGAGGCTCGCATGAATGCGTAATATATCCATGAGCCATATCCTAGATGTACTCTACTATATGACTTAAAGGTCCATCCCCTCTCCCAATGTCACCTGAAGGTACCTCTTACTGAGATAATGCTACAAAACTTCCATGTTGTACTAGGCTCTGAGTCAAGGCTAATATGGATAATTGTGTCTGGGTGATTCCTTCAATAATGGGAGGATGTTGAGCAGGGGGCGAGGTCGTCACTTAGGAGGATGGGTAGAAGAAGGAGATCTAGGAGGGTTGCACAGAACAAGTGAATAGGGTATTAAGGAATCCTAGTTTTTGGGATGAGTGGTGATGAGAGTTGGCATGGAGGTAGTTGTCAGTATGGGTTTTATTTTAGTATACTTGGTGGGAAATGGAAACATCGAAGTTACGAGTGACTAAGACATATAAAAAGGGAAAACTTATATTACTCTCAGTTTCCATAGTCAATTGGATGTCTTTGGAAAGACTGTTGAGGTGTTTGAGAATCAATATTTTTAGGACCATGGGGCCAAATGATGAAGGTGTTGTCTACAAAATGTTTCTAGCATTTTTGTTTGAGGGGTGCACTACTTATCGCTTTATCCTAAAAATGTTCCATAAATAAATTTTCTATGACAGGAGAAAGAGGGAATCCCATGGCAGTTCCCTCAGTTTGTTCATAGATTTGATCATTATAGATAAATAAGGTGGAATCAAGGAAAATTTTGATAATAATAGAGATATCGGGATTAATGTGGTTGGAAATAACATCTATTGCTTATTTGACAGTGTTATAACCCTACATTTCACCACATATGCATACCTGGCATAAGGCCCTCTTACTTGTTATTTTTTCCAAGCCATCACTGAGTAACTCTTCTTAAAAACACTATTTTTGAAGATGTACGTGCCCTGCACCACTACTTCCTGCATACACACACTTCCTACACCACTACAGCTTGTGTATGTACGCTAGCTACACCATTACAGCCCGCGTTTAATCACAAAATTTGCAAAAATTAAAAAGTTGCAATGAATTCGTTGAGATTACGGGCTATTGGGTAGTTTCCCAACTGTCCCACCACCTATATCCCGTCACCCAACCAAATAACCATCCTTTTGTCATATAAAAGGAGGTGTTAGGGTCTCATTTCCAAGCCAAGCAAAAGAATAGTGAAACTCTGCCCGTTTCACATTCCCTCCTTACCAGAACTTCCCATTCTTGCCTTTTTCCTCCATCATAAGCCTATTCCATTCCCTAGAGAGAGTTTGAGAGGAGAAATATATGTGGAAGCGTAGTTGGAGCTTGGGGAAGAGGATCCCAGACAAGTTTCAAGGAGCAAACATCGATCTCATTGTAAGTAAGCATTGTGATATCAATAAAAGGAATACATTTTCTGTCCCGAAATATGATGTCTCAAATCTTTGTGTTTTATTTATGCTTTACTCTAACATCTAACCCATGATTTATATATGAGTTGCATGTTTGTAGTTCCATTCTTATCTGTTTGTGAATGCAGGTCAGCCTTGGGAGGAGACTTGTAGTCGGTGGAGCAATCGAATGCGAAAGGATCGACATTGGACGTGGAGTTAAAGGTAAAGTTATCAGATATTTTCACTTTGTATTTCATGCATGAACGTGAGGTATATTCGGGGTAGTTATAAAAAGTAGGAGACTTTTAGACAGTTATATCTATCTACATGTTGAACCCTATTGTAGTCCATAGGGGGGTTTTCCCGCTATAGAAGACAAGAATTTTGGTAAATAATGAAACAACATCAAACCCTACAAGAATGTCATTGTTTTCTAGTTTAAGGTGGTGAAGGAATTTGATGAAGTATGTGGAGTCTTTGATGAAGGAAGTGGTGTAGACAATGAGTGGTTGGAGGAATTTGGCTAAGTAGTTGGTAAGATCATAGGTGGGAGAGTTGATGGTACTAACAATTGGGTGAAGAGTAATTTCTTGTTTGTGGATCTCATGTTGACCATATATTCTAGGAGTAATGTAGTTTTTGGGTTCTAAGAATTTCTTGATATTATCATCTAAGGAAGAGTGTTTGAGGGCATATTTTATGGATTTGGATATTTTGTTTATAGGGCTGTGAGAAAATTTACGGTAAGTGGCTATGTTAAGGAGGTTTAGAATTTTTGAATGGTAGTTAAGTTTGTTCATAATTATGGTGAAATTTCCTTTGTCGGCTTTTAGGATAACTATGTCAGGATTACTATTTAGGTTTTTAAGGGATTTGAATTCTTCTTTGGATAAATTAGGTTTTAGAGGCTTAACATGTCTAACGATGTGTGAGAAATATTAGAAAACTTATTCAGCTTCATGCATAGGGAGGAGGATGGCATTTTCTACATTACATAAGATTTCATAATAGGGTATCTTTTGGGGGGTTATGTCATAGTTTAGGAATTTTTCTAAGAGTTTAAAGGAGGGATTATCAAGAGAAATAGTCAAGAGGTTGACAACCGAAGGAGGGGTGGAGTGAGGAAGGGTAGTGGTAAAGGTTTCGTTTCTAGGTAGGATGTAGTGTGAAAGATTGGAGGGATGGGCGAGTGGAGAAGTTTGGATGATTGACGAGTGAGAAGTCAGAGAGATGGGTTGATGAGTATCAATAAGTAAAGAGTTGTGAAGTGGAGAAAGGGTTTGGATGTCAAAATATGATTTGGGTTTTTCAAGGGGTCCGCAAATGGAAATGTTAGGGATCAGATCAGTTTGTGGAGTGTGGGAATGAAGAGTGGGATTGAAGTTGGTATATTTCGGGGATTGTAGGATATATTTGAGTGTGGTGGTGTGATATGGATCAAGAATTGAATGGTAAAATCAATTCCATTCATGATACATAAAAATAAATCAACAAATGATCTCATCATGAATAACTTAGGCAATGGTGGAGAGTCGCTAGCAGGTGGAGCACTAGTTTGTCCAATTGGCTCCAAGGCAACATGTGTTATCTCATCCTTAGTGGATGGAAAAATTTGATCTGCAACAGAGACAAATAATGGGTCGCATATGGGTGTAGCCAATGTGGATGCAGTGGATGGAAAAGGTGTTTGGGGTGGGTGGCGTATAGGTGCATCCATTGTGGGTGGATGGGGTGGAAAAGGTGGTGGGGGTGGTTAGAATACTAGTGCAACCACTGTGGATGGATGGGGTGACAAATATGGTGGGGTTTGGGTGGAAATAAACCCCCATGGGAGGTAGAACTGATGGTAAAACTCTTGTGGTGGAAAGAGGAATCCCAAGAGCCGGGGCAGGGTGGCCAACAATTGGAATACCCTTGTAGCTCTGGAAAAATGATGGGGGAATTGTGGTAGTGGTGGTGAATGGAAGGGTGGTGGTACAAATGATCTGTTAGTGAATGAAGCAACCTGCATACATATTTATAATATTTTTATTAGTAAAAAAATGTAAAATTCAACCAAAACAATATAAGAAATTTAACATTTAAACAATGTTTATCATGACACATGATACATGTGAAGGGGATGACTTGTCCATCCGAGGTGGACATGGTTCATCACCATATGGTACTACAACTTGTAGAAACACAACAACATTATATTTGAGGATTCCAGAGAAGAAGAAAACAATTGTGGTGAATTTATCAAAGGTGACACATACCTATGTATGCGGTATACCAAATGAGTAGGCCGTCTCTACTACTGCATCAGTGGTGGAAACTAGCATTGATGCATCTACTGGCATCCTGGGTATGCTATGTGAGTGTAGCAATTGCAAACGTAATATAATAAGATATGGAAAAAGACACATAAAACTATATATATATATATATATATATAATCAATGAAGAACATAGAGGTGATCAAGATACTAACCTCCTCCATGAAACTCTCATGTCTACTAGCCTCCATCAACCCATAACAAATATGCTTGTAACTCGAAATATATGAGGCTCGCATGAATGCCTAATATGTCCATGTGCCATATCCTCGATGCACTCTACTATATGACTTAAAGGTCCATCCCCTCTCCCAATGTCACCTGAAGGTACCTCCTACTGAGATAATGCTACAAAACTTCCATTTTGTACTAGGCTCTGAGTCAAGGCTAATATGGATAATTGTGCCTGGGTGATTCCTTCAATAATGGGAGGATGTTGAGCAGGGGGGCTAGGTCCTCACCTAGGAGGATGGGTAGAAGAAGGAGATCCAGGAGGGTTGTACAGAACAAGTGAATAGGGTATTAAGGAATCCTAGTTTTTGGGACGGGTGGTGATGAGAGTTGGCATGGAGGTAGTTGTCAGTATGGGTTTTATTTTAGTATACTTGGTGGGAAATGGAAACATCGAAGTTACGAGTGACTAAGACATCTAAAAAGGGAAAACTTATATTACTCTCAGTTTCCATAGTCAATTGGATGTCTTTGGAAACACTGTTGAGGTGTTTGAGAATCAATATTTTTAGGACCGTGGGGCCAAATGATGAAGGTGTTGTCTACAAAATGTTTCTAGCATTTTTGTTTGAGGGGTGCACTACTTATCGCTTTATCTTCAAAATGTTCCATAAATAAGTTTGCTATAACAGGAGAAAGAGGGAATCCCATGGCAGTTCCCTCAGTTTGTTCATAGATTTGATCATTATAGATAAATAAGGTGGAATCAAGGAAAATTTTGATAATATTAGAGATATCGGGATTAATGTGGTTGGAAATAACCTCTATTGCTTTTTTGACAGTGTTATAACCCTAAATTTCACCACATATGCATACCTGGCATCAGGCCCTCTTACTTGCTATTTTTTCCAAGCCATCACTGAGTAACTCTTCTTAAAAACACTATTTTTGAATATGTACGCGCCCTACACCACTACTTCTGCATACACACACTTACTGCACCACTACAACTCACGTATGTACGCTAGCTACACCATTACAACCCGCATTTAATCACAAAATTTGCAAAAATTAAAAAGTTGCAATGAATTCGTTGAGATTACGGGCTATTGTGTAGATTCCCAATGATCCCAGCACCTATATCTCGTGACGCAACCAAATAACCATCCTTTTGTCATATAAAAGGAGGTGTTGGGCTCTCATTCCCAAGCCAAGCAAAAGAATAGTGAAACTCTGCCCATTTCACATCCCCTCCTTACTAGAACTTCCCATTCTTGCCTTTTTCCTCCATCATAAGCTTATTCCATTCCCTAGAGAGAGTTTGAGAGGAGAAAGATACATGGAAGTGTAGTTGGAGCTTGGTGAAGAGGATCCAAGACAAGTTTCAAGGAGCAGTCATCGATCTCATTGTAAGTAAACATTGTGATGTCAATAAAAGGAATACATTTTCTGTCCTGAAATATGATGTCTCAAATCTTTGTGTTTTATTTATGCTTTACTGATGCAGGAGCATCTCTCCATGCCATTCCGTCAACCACGTCAGCGCACACTCATTCATGTGCTGAAAGGGAGGCACAGCCTCATTTTTGAATTTGAATTAAATGTAATTTAATGCCTTAGGCTAGTGAACCATGAATGCCATGCCTTTGCGTAGGCTATAGATAAGATAGGCATTTATTGTAGATCTGCTGAGATCTAGTTCTGGATAGCAGACTAGACAGCCATTGATTGTAAATCAATAGGGTAGGTAAAATCCTGGAGGGAAACGCTAAGAGCACCTCCCGGGTAAAGAGGTCCGAGAATCTCATTTTGAAAAGAAGGGGGATACATGTAGACAGAGGGAGAATGTATGTAGGCTGGAGAGCTCTAGAACACCTTGTAAAATATACATGCATTTGCCATTATTAATATAGAGCGGTTTTTCCTGCATTTTTCTGTCATTATATGCATGTACGTATGTGTGTTCATTTCCTCACCCTGTCGTGTATTGTTATCATGTATTTCTGAGGGAGTTGGTTTTGTTCAGTGTAGAGAGGTCTTTGAGGAGGTTGGGTGCCATGAGGTGGCAGTGTTGAGACTCACGAGATCCTGGGTCTACAGTGGCACTTGAACTTCGTGAGGAGTCAGTGAGGCGTGGTGAGAGCCACCGGTGCAGTCAACAACTCAAGAAGAAGACCTTTAAGGTTGCCGAACACCTCAAAAGGCAAGCGGTCTCGTACGGTCTTGTTATGTGAGAATCTCGAGAGTTCTGGCCGAAACTCTGGAGGTATTGGCGTGTGAGGAGGAACTTCTTTGTGAGTTGAGAAGACCCAGTGCAATGGGGAGTTAGAGACTCCGTCTGGAGCGTCGGCGAAGTCGTTAGTGCTGCAGAGATAAATTGTTGGGTGTTGGAGTGCACGAGATACTCCGGAGTGGGAAGGCGTTGAGAGTCTGTGAGATAGCGGAGAAAGGACTGTGAGTTCTATCATGCGAGAGGTATCCCTTGGGGAGCTTTCATTGGGTTACTGAATACCCAAAGACTCAGCGAGGAGGTCGTTTGAGCTAAGGGATGGCGAGAGTCCATATTCTTCATTTGAGGGAGAAGTTACAGGGAGTGCGGTGTTTCACGTGTGAAGCTCGGGAGACAACACCTTGGTTTGCTGGGCAGAAACCTCGAAGATTATTATATTCTCCACAGGGGAGGGGCCGGAAAGGAAGTAGAACTTATGTAGAGGTCCGAAACCACGGGGCTTCGGGAGAATAGTTCCACGCATATAGTGTGGAATTCTACGGAGGGATTGAACTAGAGAGCAGTCTGAGGGAATCCTCGAAGGGAAAATCAGCGGTGAGATTAGCGGGCAGTCAGCGAAATCCCTTAGTTCGATCGAGGAAGAAACATGCGGAGATTGCCAAAGCGCCCGAGAGGAGCTAGCCATCGAAAAGATATCAGTGATATCCCGGGCTTGAATTTGTAGGGAGGCAAAGTTTACGTTACTCAGTGGAATCCACAGTCGCGATTTCCAGAACACCGCAGAGGCCGTTAATTTAGCGAGACGAAGCGTAGGATCCACAATGGATCCCGGAGTTCAGCGTTAGCGTTCCCTAGAAAAGCAAGAATCAATCCCTTTGAAATCGCGGCCGACGATTTCCCGAATCGATGAAACCATTAATCCCGGAGAAAGGATACGATAGCGGAAGAATCTGGAGAATCCGGGATTACGGGTTTGTAATCTCACGAGGAATTTCGCATTTGGTGTCCAGCGATCAGCAGTCCCCACGATCACCTGGCCGATGTAGCGTAGTTAGGTAGGGCCTCGAGCTAGTGGAGAGCGAGAGTGGCGTCACGGTCGAAGTTTATGTTACAAGAAGAGCGCCCGCGACACCCTATCCATTCAAGATAGGAAAATCTCCGGTGATAGAAAAGCGTTGACCGTTGACCGGTAGAGGAATTGAGGTATTATTTTACATGAAACGGTATTAGCGTGGACCGCAAACTCGAAGTGCGATTTAATTCGAAAGGGAAGTCGCCCGAAAGGAAAAGCGTAGGTAGGAGAACTCCCGATAGGAGTTGAAGAGCATTGATTCTTCAACTGTTGAAGAAGAAGGTCTGGTGAGAGCGGGGGTCGGTCGTGAGGGTTAAACTGTGGATATCTTTGCATCAAATCAGAGTATGAGCGGGATTTCATACGTATATGCGAGTGAAGAAGAGAACTACGTAGGGGACTTAACTGCTGGAGGTGGCGGTCGAAGTAGGCGGTCATTGTATAGGCTGTGAGAAGATGAAGCGAGCACTTCGGGATTTACGGAGTAGCGGTAACCCGATACGTCGAGAGAACGGAATAGACACAACAAAGAAATAGCCTACGAAATACATAGGAAGAAAAAAGCAAAATCTTACCGAATGGGATGAAGAAGAGACTCGAAAGCTCTATGAATTAAAAGAAGCGGAACATAGAAGGTGGAAGCTGCCGGATCTGTGGCGGGATAAAACAGGAGGAGGAGGCAATTGTCGCGAATTACCGATAGAGAACCACTTAAATAGCCAATCAACGGTGATAGTCGCGATCAATGACAAACTATTGAAGAGATAAGGCCGAAAGTATCTTGAGAACCTGAACCTGAAAAACATAGTTTATTCTTATTGTGAGGGAAAAGTCTCGATGGTAGTGATGATTGGGATAAGTTGGTCGGTTATTGGTTCAAATCGCGGTTAGGCGAGAAAAGAAGAAATTCAGAGTTGCGGAGGGGCAACGAGGTGGGGTCGGTTGAGGATCTCAAGGTGTCGTGGTGGCCAAGGAATTTCAAGCGTGGCTGGCGTTGATGGGGGTCTACGTGAGGTCTCAGAGGCGCGAGAGGCGGTGGCAATGAGGCGCAGGCGGGGAAAGAATTCGGTTGCGGGAGAACCTTGGGTAGAATCGATTGAGGATCCTCAAGAATCGGTGAAGCCCGGTGAGAAATTTCTAATTACAGTTAGAAAGAAGCGAGAAAATAGGATCGGCTAAAAATCACCATTGAATTGCTCGGGAGAATGATAAAGACTACATTACCCATTTGGGCAATGAAAGTAGATCAGGTGAAGATCTCAAAGGCTGCCAAGAGGGCAGCGGAAGCATGTTAAGCACCAGGAGAGCGGGGATGAAAAATTGAGACTGTCCGAGAGTCCCTTGGACTCAAGGGAGATTTCAATTCAGCAAAGTTTTCTGATGAAGATGGGATCGGTTGAACTCATAGATACACCCGAAGGAAGCGGCGGTAATGCTTATCTATAATACCAGAAATTAGGCGGGATGGGCCAGAGATGAGTGGATCAGCGGAAGAGGCAGCGAAACAAGTAGGCTCAAAAAGAAAGAATTTGAATCAGCGAATCACAGGCAGCGGAGAGGAACATGGTATAATCTCCCAGTAATTAGAAAGTGGAGTAATATCCCCTCCAAGGGAAGAAGCCGAAACCATTGTACATCACGACAACGGCGGCAGTCCATGATTAAGAATGGCTGTCAGAGAAAAGAGATGAGCGATATCGCGGGGCCTTGGTAGGATGAAGAAAGAATAAAATTATTCACGAGGAACAACTCAATGATTTCAACCGACAAAATTTGAAAAGCTGTAACGCCGAGGCTAACAACGAGAAAAAGAAAAAGAAAGAGAACATTCGAAGAATGGCTTGACATCTGACAGAAATTTGAAAACAATACAACATGGGAGGTTGCGGAGGAAGAAACACCAGACATGACATATGTTTGGTTGATGCAGTGGGAGCAGTCGACCCTGGAGGAAAGGGTAAAAGTCACGGGGTATGCACATCCATGATGAGGTTGGAGACAGATGGGGAAGGCGTTGGAGATCATGATGATCTTCCAAATAGCCAAAATCTTACTGTATTTGGGAGACTGCAAAAACTAAACCAGCCATTGGAGGAGTTGGATGAGGTGATAGAGGACATCGGAAGGCTGATGTTGAGGTCGGTAATGAACTACCGGTGAGGCCGGTAGGCGGTATTGCTGTGAAGCGGCGTGAGAATGGAGCATATAGAAAAGCTCAAAGAGACTTGTTTGGGACGGGTGGATTCCAACCCGTTCCCGGAGAGGGAAGCTCATGGCGGGGAGCTCACTTGATTTTACGGTATGGAAGTATAATCTTTTGAGAACACATCTCTCCATGCCATTCCGTCAACCGCGATGCGGCCTTTTACTCATTCATGTCTTTGAAAGGGAGGTACGACCTCATTTTGAATTTAATTCAATGTAAAATTAATACATAGGATGGTGAGCCATAGATACCATGCTGCTATGCAGTATGGAATAAAGATAATATAGGCATTTATTGTAGATCTGTTGAGATCTAGTTTTGGATAGCAGACTAGACAGTCCTATTGATTTACAATCAATGGGGTAGGTAAAATCCACGGAGAGGCGCTAAGAGCACCTCGGGTAAAAGAGATCGAGAGATCTAATTTTTAAAAAAGGGGATATGGAAGCCAGGGAATGTATGTGGGAGGCTCGAGAACACCTTATGAAATATCTGGGGGCATTTGCCATTATTAATCTGAGGAGGCGGTTTTCACGCGTTTTGCGTCATTATGTGCGTATGCGTATGTGTGTGTTCGTTATATGCTGCAGTCGTGTATTGTTATCATGTATTTGCGATGGGGTTGGTTTGATTTGTGTAGGGAGGTCTTTGAGGGTTCGTGCCATGAGTGTGTTGAGACTTCCCCGAATCCCGATTACCGGAGGCGCGCCGGGCCGTGAGAGTCCGAGCAGTGTGAGGGCGGATTGAAGTCCAACCTTCGGGGAAGAGAGACCTTTGAGGTGCAGACACCTCAAGAGGCAAAGCCCCGGTGTAGGCTGAGACATTGTAAGCGAGAATCTCGAGGTTAAGCCAGGGGCCTCTACACAGAGGTATTGGCGTGTGAGGAGGAACTTCTAGCGTGAGTTCGAGAAGACCCAGTGCGAGGATTACGAGGAGCTTCCGTCACGGGAGGGCGTCACGGCCCGAGAATGCGTTAGTGCGAATAAGCCGAAATTGTTGGGTATTCCGTGCGAGATACCTAAAGGTGAGGAGGGCTTTGAGAGAGTGCGCAGATAGCCCGGAGAAAGGACTCTGTGAGTTCTATCATATGAAGGAAGAATCCGCAAAGAGAACTTTCATTGGGTCTGAATACCCAAAAAGACTTCGGCGAGGAGGAGTACGTTTGAAGCTAAAAAGAATACGCCGAAAGCGTCATATTCTCGACTGAGAAAAAAGTGAAGTGCGGTATTCGCGTAGCCGGGAGGAACAACACAACAGTTCTTGGAACAGAGAGCCTGGAAGGTATTATACTCCACAGGGAGGGTGAAAAAGAACATGTAGAATTGAAGCCACGAGGGGCTTCGGGAGGAATGGTTCCGCATATGGTGTGGAATTCTACACGGAGGATTCGAACTAGAAACTTGAGTGGAGGAATCCCTCAAAGAGGAAAATCAACGGTCGAAATTCGCGGGCGAATGTGAAAATCCTATATGAATTGATCGGTGTGGAGTTAACCATAGAAGCGAGGAGGAGGCAGCCGCGTCGGATATCCCGTGTGCTCGGGCAGGTGTGAGGCAGAGTTTACGTGCTCATTGGAATCAGTCGTGATTTCCCGGTTACTTGAGGCCGTTGATTTGAAGCGGGGACCGTAGGATCCCTATGGATCGGAGTTCGGCGTTCGGCGTTCCCTGAAACGGGCACCGATACCTTTGAAATGCTTGACGGCGATTTCCAGATAAACTGAAACCATTGTTCCCGGAGAAGGACGCGTGTGAAAATGCGGAGAATCCGGGATTGAGGTTTATGTCTGAAATTTCACGGCCGGGTGAAACCGTGATTCCGCAATTCCCGATCGCACGAGCACGGGAGTGGCGTAGTTGAGTGGGGCCTCCATAGCGAGTGGAGGACAGGTGGTGATGCGGTCGAGGTTTTGTGTTTGCAAGGGGCGCTGCGACACCCACGACTCCATTCCCGATAAAGGAAAATCTCCGATAGAAAGCGTTAACCGTTGTCCCGGCCGGAATTGAAATTATTATTTTACTATGAGAAACGATGTGTGATAGACCCGCAAACTCGAAGTGCGATTTTCCCGAATTCAAGGGAATCGCGAAAAGGGAGAAAGCGTAGGTAGGAGAACTCAAGAGAGGAGTTAGAAACATTGATTCGAACTGTTGAAGAAGGTCTGAGTAAGGCGAGGTCGGTCGTGAGGGTTCTTGTTTGTGAGGATATCTTTGCATCAAGTATGGTATCGGAAGGCGAGTTTCGTACGTATGTGGGAATTGAGGCCGAGGGGGTTAAGCGAGAACTCTGTAGGGACACTTCTTGGAAATTGGCGGTCATTAGGCAGTCATTGTAGGCTGTGAGATGTTGACACTTTCGAGTTTAAGGTGTGACAGCCGTCTATTAGGGAGAGCAGGATAGACACAACAAAATGGCTCTTGAAGGCCATGGAAAGAGAAAAGCAAGGAAATGGAGAGAAACTGTGAGATGGGATGAAAGAAGAATTTCGAGAAGCTCTGAATTAAAGTGGACATAGAAGGTGGAGGAGGCTAGGATCGCGGGATGGGAGGAGGAGGCAATGCGGTGCCAATGGAGAGGGCAAAGCGAAATGGCCAATCAAGGCGACGTGGTCCTTAAGACAACGTAGAGCATTGAAGAGATGGCTGCGGTGTGCTGAGAACCTCATGGCCACAGAAGAAAACATGGTTTTTTACTGTTGGCCAGAGACAGGGAAGAGTCTCGATGGTGGTGATGATTAGGATAAGTTGGAATCGTTGATGGTTTCAAATACTGCCCGTTGGGCAGAAAAGAAGAAATTACAGATTGCCGGAGAACCTTAGTGGGAATGATTAGAGATCTCAAATTTGTCGAGGAATGACCAAAGGAATTTCAAAGCAATAGCTACTGTTGTCGAGAGATCTACGAGTCGAGAGGAAGCGCAGAAAGCGATAAGCAATGAGGAAGCTACCGAGCGAGAAAAGTATTGATTCACCAGGAGAGCAATTAGGATCCGATTGAGATCAAGGAGGTATGCGTGAGGCGGGCGAGATTTCTAGTACAGTTGGGCAAAAAGAAGCGAGAAATAGGATGTGGTTAAAATCTACGTGAATTGTCGGAGAGGACAATAGGGAACTACATTGCAATTTAGGCAATGAAAGGAGATCAGTGAAGATCTCAAAGGCGCCAAAGAGAAGCGGAGGCATGTTAAGCTGCCGGAAGCGAGGATGAAATTGAGGCTGTGGGGAGTCCTTGGACTCAAAGGGATTCAGGTGTTCCGGCTAAGGTCTTGATGAAGATGGGATGGTTGATCTCATGATACTTGAGGGCGGTGAGAATGGCATCCCATATTGCCAGAGTGGGGCGGGGACAGACCGGATGGTGGATGTGAGAGGAGGCGATAAGAGCAAGAATGGGCTCAAGAAGAATTTAGATCCCGGCGGATCACGGTAGCGAGAGAGGAGAACATCAGAATGTTATTCTGATGATTGGGGGAATTAGATTATTCCTACCACTGTCTAGGAGGCGAAAAGAATTACATTGTACATGCGGCAATGACGATTACGATTGGAATGGCTATCCCGAGAGAAAAGAAAGAAGTGGAAGGGTATGCAGAGGCACTTGAGCGGATGAAGAATGAGTGTTTTGAGGAACAGCTCAATGATTTCAACCGACGAGAAAATTTTGTGGCATGCGAAGACTATGCTGAGAAAAAAGAAAAAAGAAAGAGCATTGAAGGAGAAATGGCTTAACATCATAAACCTTGAAGGCCCCAAGAAACAATGCAACATGGGAGGGTTCGCGGAGGAAGAAACTCCTGACATATGTTTGGTTGATCGTAAGGAGCCGGTCCGGAAACCGGAGAAAGGGTAAAGAAGTCACGGAGGTATGCACATCAAATAAAGTTAAGGGAAACGGATGAAGTGGGAGATCGTGATGATCTTCAAAATTAAAATTCCCCTGCATTCGGGACATGAAACTAGGCGTTAACTGGAGGCGGTGGATGGTCCAGGGACGTCGGAGAACGATGTTGAAGTCGTATGGAGACTACCCGGTGAGGGAGGCGGTAGAAGGAAGCGTGATGGCGGTGGGCGTGACGGAGATGGAACATATGAAAGCTCCAAGACTTGTTTGGGTTGGTTCAGTTGGGAGAGGAAGCTCATGGCGGGGCTCGCTGATTTTCCTGCGGTTGTGGAGTGCCGATCACGGGAGCATCTCTCATACCATTCCGTCAACCCGCGTCGGTATGCTCATTCATGTCTTTGAAAGGCTATGACCTCATTTTTGAATTTAATTCCAATGTAAATTAATGCCTTGGTTTGGTGAGCCATGAATACCATGCAACTGCAGGTTGTAAATAAGATAGGCATTTATTGTAATCTAGCCTAGAATCTAGTTGGATAGCGTACTAGACGACCATTGATTGTAAATCAATAGGGGAGGTAAAATCTGGAGGGAAGCGCTAAGAGCACCACAGGTAAAAGAGATAGAGAGATATCATTTTGAAAAGGATACATGTAGACAGATTGCATGTAGAGCTGAGGAGAGCACGAGAACACCTTGTAAAATATCTGAGGCATTTACCGGCATTATTAATGAGCGATTTTCTTTGCATTTTACGTCATTATATACCGTAATATGTATGTGTGTTCATTTCTGCTGTCATTGTATTGTTATCATGTATTCGCGGGGAGTTGGTTTTAATTCCAGAGTCGCAGAAGGTGCTGAGGTTGTTACCGCAAGAAAGCGTAATGAGAGTGTTAAACTTCGAATCAGTGCTGAAAGGTAGCACCGAAACTACGTGAGAGTGGGAGACGAGAGAGAACGTCTTGAGAACCACGAATTGAAGTCAAAAGCTTCGGGGAAAGACCTTAGGGATTCTTGGAACACCTCAAGAAACAAAGAAGCGGTATAAGTAGAGACAAACGGTATGCTTGAGAATCTGAGGAGTTCTGTGAAACTGGAGGTATTGAGTGTGAGGAGGAACCTTGTGGGATTGAGGCCAGTGCCGAGGATTGGGGATCTACGTCTGGAGAGACGTCAGCGAAGTCGTGGAGTGCTGCGAGATGCATGGTGTTGGGTGTTCCGTGCACGAGATACGTCCAGAGGCGTTGAGGAGAGTCATGATTAGCGGGGAGGAAGGAACTCTGTGAGTTCTATCATCGAAGGAGAAGTATCCCATAGAAGAGGCTTTCATTGGGTTCTGAATACCCAAAAGACCCGAGGAGTGCGTTTGAAATAAAAAGGATAGCCGAAGGCGTCCGGTAATTCTTCATTTGAGGGAGAAGAAGGGACAAATTCCCCAACGGGTCTGAGTATTTGTGCTTCGGGGAGACAACTTGGTTCTTTGGAGGCCGAGGCCTCGAAGGTGTGCAGTGTCTCCCACGGGGAGGAACCCGGAGAAAAGAGGCGAACATGGCAGAGGTCGAGCCGGGCTTCGGAGGAATAGTTCCCTGAGATGGTGTAGGTTCACGGAGGGATTGAACTAGAAAACTTGGTACGAGAATCCTCGAGGAAAAGGAAAATCAACGGTGAATTAGCGGGCGAATCTGAAATCCATGCCGTTGATGGGAGAAGGCTGTCACGGAGTTAATATAAACATGAGGAGGGGCTGGCCATTGGATGCTCGGCGTGTCAGACCCGGCATTTAATGAGGCAAGTTTGATGCTCATTGGAATATGAAATCACTTGATTCCATTCTGGAAACCGATTGGTTAAGCGAGACCACAGGCTGAATCCCAATGGATGGAAGTTAGGTTGATTGTTCCTGAAGCGGGGCTCAATCCCTTTGGAAATCATGACCAAACCGGTTTCGGCGGTCGGCTGGGCCATTGATGGAGAGGGACGTGGCCGGGAAGATCTGGAGGAATCCGGGATTGAGGGTTTGTAATGCAGGGAATTTGCGGTGAGTAGCGCGATCCGCAGCGATCCCCGATCACCTGGCGGAGGTGTGGCCGGTTGGTGGGGGCCTCCGGGCCGGTGGAGGGGCGGTGGTCATTCGGGGTTTGTGTTGCAAGAGGCCTTGCGACCTGGCTCGGGTTTCGTGGAAATCTCCGATGAAGGCGTTGACCCGTTGACCATTGGAGGTCGGGGTATTGTTTTGCATGAGCGGTATTACATTGGACACTTAGGCTCAGTCGATTTCCCGTTCGAAGGAGATGCTTGAGAGGCATTGGGTAAGGAGAACTCAGGAGGAGTTGAAGGCATTGATTCTTGAATGATTCCAGAGAAGGAAACTGTGGGTAGGAGAACTCCCGAGAGGAGTTGAAGAGCATTGATTCTTCGGGCCTGTTGAAGAAGAAGGTCCTGGTGAGAGGAGGGGGTCTGGTCGTGAGGGTTGCGGCCTGATGGATATCTTTGCGTCATTTACTCTAACATCTAACCCATGATTTATATATGAGATGCATGTTTGTAGTTCCCTATTTATCTGTTTGTAAATGCAGGTCATCCTTGGGAGGAGACTTGTAGTCGGTGGAGCAATCGAACGTGAAAGGATCGACATTGGACGCAGAGTTAAAGGTAAGGTTATCAGATCTTTTCACTTTATATTTCATGCATGAACGTGAGGTATATTCAGGGTAGTTATAAAAAGTAGGAGACTTTTAGATGGTTATATATACCTACATGTTGAACCCTAGTGTAGTCCATAGGGGGGTTTTCCTGCTATAGCAGACAAGAATTTTGGTAAATAATGAAACAACATCAAACCTTAAAAGAATGTCATTATTTTCTAGTTTAAGGTGGTGAAGGAATTTGATGAAGTATGTGGAGTCTTTGATGAAGGAAGTGGTGTAGACAATGAGTGGTTGGAGGAGTTTGGCTAAGTAGTTGGTAAGATCATAGGTGGGAGAGTTGATTGTACTAACAATTGGGTGAAGAATAATTTCTTGTTTGTGGATCTCATGTTGACCATATATTCTAAGAGTAATGTAGTTTTTGGGTTCTAAGAATTTCTTGATATTATCATCTAAGGAAGAGTGTTTGAGGGCATATTTTATGGATTTGGATATTTTGTTTATAAGGCTGTGAGAAAATTTATGGTAAGTGGCTTTGTTAAGGAGGTTTAGAATTTTTGAATGATAGTTAAGTTTGCTCATGATTATGGTGGAATTTCCTTTGTCAGCTTTTAGGATAACTATGTCAGGATTACTATTCAGGTTTTTAAGGGATTTGAATTCTTCTTTGGATAAATTATGTTTTAGAGGCTTAACATGTCGAACGATGTGTGAGAAATTTTAGAAAACTTGTTCAGCTTCATGCATAGGGAGGAGGATGGCATTTTCTACATTACATAAGATGTCATAATAGAGTATCTTTTGGGGGGTTATGTCATAGTTTAGGGATTTTTCTAAGAGTTTAAAGGAGGAATTATCAAGAGAGATAGTCAAGAGGTTGACAACCGAAGGCGGGGTGGAGTGAGGAAGGGTAGTGGTAAAGGTTTGGTTTCTAGGTAGGATGTAGTGTGAAAGATTGGAGGGATGGGTGAGTGGAGAATTTTGGATGATTGAGGAGTGAGAAGTCGGAGAGATGGGTTGATGAGTATCAATAAGTAAAGAGTTGTGAAGTGGAGAAAGGGTTTGGATGTCAAAATATGAGTTGGGTTTTTCGGGGGGTCCGCAAATGGAAATGTTAGGGATCAGATCAGTTTGTGGAGCGTGGGAATGAAGAGTGGGATCAAAGTTGGTATATTTCAGGGATTGTAGGATATATTTGAGTGTGGTGGTGTGATATGGATCAAGCATTGAACTTGAATTTGGTCAATCTTGGTGAGGTGTACGTAGAGGAGAATGAGCGTGCATGGGTGGAAGGATGTATGGTTCATATGGTGTGTTAGGTAAATTAGGGTTTTGTGTGGGTAAATTAGGGTTTTTTTGTGGATGGTAAAGAGTGCATGGAGGTTTCATGGGATTGATATGGGGGACGAAGTGGTGGACGAGTATACAATTCTATGGATCTAAGGGTAGAAGAAGGAGATTGGGGAGGGTTGCACATAGTTGGAGAGATTGGAGAGTTAGATGCATCAGTTCATACATATGCATCTCTTTGTGATTGGTGACTATAGTCCGGTTCTAGGATCAATGAACAATGAAATCAATTCTTATTTTGTAATGTTCAAGCCTCTCACTTGGTTTTTCTCTAGGCTATTCCTGTAATATTCAAACATCTTATCCCTGTAATCAAACTTATTAGGTAATTTCCCTTAGGAAATTGCAACGGATGATACAATGGTGTCCAAGGAAGTAGCCAATGACAATTAGGTGGGATCTCTAGTACTCTATAAGTATTTGACAATAGATCTAAGAAACCTCGACCCTTCATCAATTTTTGTGTTTACATTTCTTGGTTGTGGGTTGGGGTTTGATATGCCTTCCTATGGTTGTGTTGGGTTTTGGTTTTCTCCAGGTTCCATGTTAATTATTGTGCTAAAATTTAATAATGAAATTTATATAAATTAGGTTCATTTTTAAAATTAACTTAGGAAATTACAAAAAAACATGAAATTAAATAGTTTAGGAAATTAAAAAAACATGAAATTGGATGCAAATAAATACTTGGAATACATTGGACACGACACCAAGATCATGTGGACACCTCATCAACAAATCCCAAGTCTTGAATTTGGTCAATCACCTCTAAAATTCACTACGTGGTCATTGGAATGGGAAAATAGGGGTCACAGACCCTTTTAAACGAGCCCAATAGGAACACACACACGTTCCTAGAGTGTGTGTGCATTCTTAGGAATGTGTGTGTGTTCTTAGGAACATACACACATTCTTAGGAATGTGTGCATTTTCTTAAGAACATGTGTGCATTCCTGCTGAGGAACCAATTTGGCATCTTGGGTGACGATTTGGGGTTTATTGAGCCTGTCACATCAGGAACATGTGTGCATTTGTTTTAACCCCGTTGCCACTTTTTTTTTCCATCAACTTCATGCGAGAACTAGTAAAATATTTATTGGTGAGCGTTGGAGACACCTTTTTCGACTAGTTTAAATGTAATTCTTAAAATCAAAGGTTGGCCTTTAAGTTGTCTTTTACTTCGTGACCTTTACCCACTGCAAATCTCAGTAGTCTCGATATGCAAAGTGGCGATGGTTGTTGTAATCCTAAGACATTTCCATTTAACCATTGAGCGAGATTTTTCACTTTTATTTACCTCGGGATATTGCGTTTCGAGAGTTACAAGTCACACTGTTTCCAAGCCCCGATGCGCGAAGTCGCGAAACAACATTGAAAGCTTACCCAAGTTAGCGCCGAGAGTAAATTTCCTTAAACCTTAGTTAAGTGCTGTCAGGATTTCGAGTCTCGGAATTCACCCTCCACAAAATTCTTACCGCCATAACTCGGATAGGCGAAATCGTGAGACATTCGCAGGTTACCCAGGTTAGTGTCAGGGGTGAATAGTTTTACCATAGTTAAACTTTGTCAGGATTTCGTGACTCGACATACGCTTTTCCAAGAAACTCTATCTTCGTAGCCCCGAGTCGCAATATTAATTAAACATGATTAATTAAACACTTAATCCGGATTACGTTTTTTCTTAACTAGATCGCGTCATCGTGATCTCGGGTTTTAATGGCTTGAAAGTTAGAAGTAAAATTTCTCGATACAACGAACACTAAAAAGGGTGATTAACGTTTCAAGAAAACCTAATTTAAAAAGATGAGCCAGATTAATCAGTGCATTAATACAAATATTAACATGCTCCATCTACAGGTTAATTTTAAATGTTTTTGCGCCAAATTGTGTCACCCATCAAAATTTATGGAATTTATTTGAAGTGATAGGTAAAGATGTTGTTTTTATGGAAAGATCTTTCTCAAAAAATGATTTGACCATTCTGTTCGTAAGGACGCCAGGGTTTTAAATGGTCAGGATATAGAGTTCTTTCTCTCATTATTTCAAATTTCATTTCTATCTTGAGCAAAGAAGCTTCTCTCGCTAAGCTAATTTATGTATGTATACACATTTTTACTGCAGGAGATCTAAGTTAGAGTCGTCTCTCATGGCCCCACGAAAAGCTTCCAAGGTGATTGCTGAGAGTTCAGGGCAAGGCTTGGATACTATTTCTGATACTTCACCCGGAAGTATTGATTCTGTCAGAACCTGGTCATACGTCTCCGAGGTTCTGCAATCCAAATTGGTGAACTGTTCAGACGATTCCAGTGATAATGAGAGGGATGACTTGGCCACCAAATACAAGATCGTCGTTCAATCAAAGATGCATAAGGTAGTGGCTAGGCCACTACTCCTTCCATATTATGATATGATCCAATGGGCATTGGATCATGTGGATATCCCGACTAGAACCATTATCAGCGAGCAAAAGGTGACTATCGGGACTTTCAGACCAGAACATTTGCAGGTGATGTACCAATTGTCACCCACACCAAACTTCTCACACAATGCCGATTTTCTGGAAGGTTTTAAATGGAGGGAATGCGAGCAATACGACATAAAATTGTCTGATATGATCAAGGATTGGGTCTCACGTCCCGCAAAGTTTAGGGAAGATGGTAATGGAGTCTATTCAATCTCTTCTTTGGAACCTCAATTCAAATACATAGCAATGATGCCCTGTAGATTGTATGGGAGGGAGGACACCACACATTTCTTTCTCCCGTGGGTTCCTCTGATTCATACAGTCGCTGAAGGTTGTTCCTTCGACTGGGATAAATTGTTGTCAGACAGTCTAACTAGTTGAATTACAGAATATCAGATGCAGAGGGAAAATGGGAAGGCCGCTTCATTGTTTATGTCCTCATACATCATGGACACCGTTTGTTTCATGATGCCCTTTCCCCTAATGATATGGAGTTGGACTCCATTTGATGCTAAGCCTATCCATTACTACCATTAAAAACTTTGGGAGGATAAGGCCGCAGACTTCATATACGAGATTTTCAATTGGGTAATGGTCCCGATGCATGTCATCATCTTTGGTAATCCACTACCCAGGATTTCAGATAGTGACATAGTGTCACACCCACAGGCACGCCTGCTCACAAGATCTTCTCTTTCCTCGGCCTGAAGAACACTAACCGGTCCTTCTATTTCCCTATCGGAAAATCTGCACCCACAGATCTCTTTGCACGACTCCCCCTCTCTTTACTTATCGGGGAATCGGACTTCACAACCTTGCGAGGTTAGTGATCAAGCGTAGGACTCTCGAATCTCCGAGACCCGATATGAGTCAACGCCGACCCTTCTGTTCCTTTGTCGATACTTTCTTTATCGAGATCTCGGCACTCGCGGTGTCGAGCAACTCGGTTCTCCGACTCCCGAGTCCTGATATGTCGAAACTCCGATGAGCTCATGGCTTTGACTTTTCAATGGTCCTGTCACCTCGTTGGGATTTCGGACTTCGCAGTATCGTGAATCCTAATGTCCAATGTTTCGGGACTTTACTTTTCCCAAACCCCGATACAGTGTGCTACCTGTCCACCACCAACTTCTATGGCCCCACACTATACTTGTATCCATCGGGATATTGTGTATCGCGATTTCGCGACTCTCGTTACCAAATCTTCGATTCCTTTCTTACAAAATCCCGATAGGCGATTTCGCGAATAATCCAATGCCCCTGGCTGGCTTGGATCAATGACTCTGCCCCTTCTGAGCTTTAAACACTATGGGAATATTTGCAGTATCCCCCTGCACCCCCGCGAGATCCAACGGCTCATGGTGATTCGCTGATTTTCCCTGGAAGATATCGACCGTCCGTTCTTCCTTATGCAATCCACGAAATGACTAAGTGTTCTTCCACAGAAATTATCCACCTGCGTGCAAACTTGCGACGCTTCTTTCCAACCTTCAAGGCACAACTTTTCTACGTTGTCCTTCAAAAAAATCGAAGGTCCTATCCCTCCTGAGATTTTCCCCATGACCTCAAGTCCTTCAAGAAAACTCTTGCATGCACTCCTTGCGGAAAACCTTCAACAACGTCGAAGTGTTGAAGTCACTTGACTCTGTGCACACCTGCAACAACAGTCTGTCAAATGCTTCACTCAAGTTCGCAACCCTGAGACTTTTACCCGACCTGCGCACTCCTTGCATGGCTCGTGTGCCCAACTGCACTTCTGGATGAATGAGAACAAAAACTATCTCTATCTGAACCCTCTGTCAACGCACTCCTTGTGGACACTTCAACTGCACTCCTTGCAAGAATTCTCTGGCTCAAATAGAGAAACAATTGAAACTCATTCCATCTCACTCTCAGACTTCAATTCATACATGAAATCACATACACAGCATATAAAAGCAAATGTATAACAGGAAGCAAATGTTCATGAGCCTATCATTCAACACCAATACACAGAGAACAACACAAA